>WOXC01009679.1:0-66792 GCA_011680675.1 Gymnobelideus leadbeateri | reverse complement strand
ATATTCCTTAAATCTGTGTAACATTGAATGATTGCCAAGGTTTAAACATCATAGTCCAAGATTGCTGGCAAAACATAAGAACTGAGAGCCAACTAAAGAAAGAATCCCCTTATTTCTAACCCTGACAAGCTCTAATTTGTATGTAAACCGAGCCATTTTTCAAATAACATCTCTGAATAAGATACACTATTATAGCAGTCAGTACCCATAACCATCAATTTCCAGGTTGTTTTTTGTTTTTTCAAGTATAGAAGTGAATATGAATCCTTATGTGCTTGGAAGTCAGACCAGAGCGATTCATTAATATAGTGAGCTTGAAACATTGGGTTTCTAAAAGCTAACCCTTACCTTTCAATGTTTCCTTTCCTCTAGGGATTAATTCAGAGTCCAACTCCCTCTAAACCACTAATTACAGCACTAGCAATAAATGCCTCTTTTCCATTTTTTCAGTTGCAAATCATTGTTCCAGGAGAACTCCAGATACCAGGCAAATTCTAAGGAGATGTGCAGTCCGTAATATACATTATAAAACCCAAGGTTAAAATCGACACTTCTTGTTCTATTCCCCTTGTATGACTCCACAAAAGGCATGAATAGCAATGTGACTTTCTGTGAATGTGAATGTGAATGTGTACCAGGTGCAAGGACATACTGATCTTCAAGCTAGTGAATACACCAAGGACTTAATTGCCAAATGACTTAACTCTTCCAAAAAGAATTACTGCCACCAAAGTCTCTTTATTAATAGAACCAACTATAAAACATCACATAAAAGAACTTGTGCTTTTCAAAAATAATGGTTGATCATAGCTCCATATTTTTTACCAGATACTCAACCTTGAAATCCTATCCATGAATGAAAGGTTTATTCTTTTATTAAAGTGTTTGCTCAACATGAGGATTAACCAAAAAAGATCACCTGTATCACTCCATGCTTTCATTCTGCCTCTTCTGGTTATTTTTTAGAGCTAATTTTGACTCTGTAAGAGCCTAAAATTCTTATGATGTGCATAACCAAATATTAAGTCTTATTGTGAATTAAAAGGAATTCAATTATAATAATGGAATGCTAATATCAGTTATAATAATGTAAGGTCATTGGACAGTCCTTAATTTCCAAATTAGCATTCAATTCTAATCAACTATTATTGAAGACCTACCATGTGATAGCTGACAAAAAAATATAAATAAATACATATTCCTACTCAAAATGGGTTTATAATCTGTTAAGAGAGAAGAGAAATACACATAATTATAATACAAGTAGAAAATGATAATTGCATCAGAGATCTACAAAGTCTACAGCAGGGCTCAGGAAGAAAAAAATTATTTCCCACTGGGTGATAAGGGTCATGTTCATGGAAGAGGCAGTATTAAAGGGGGCGGTGGAGCCCAAAGGAATTAATTAATACAGACAAATTCACATAGATGTTAAAATGTGGCACATATTCAAGTTGCAACAAATAGTCCAGTTTAACTGTAGAAAAGAGTGTGGAGATCAACCATGTCTCATGGAAAGTATACTCCTTTCTTGCATAAATTCTGGGGTTTACCTATAAAGGGGAATGGTGGGATTCCCAATAGTGCCTTCTTTTATCTGGAGTGCAAAAGGGCCCACACAAATTTGAATGGCACCATAATAATCTTAATATTTGAGATTTAGCTCAGTTAAGCCTGATTCTGATTCTGCCTTTACCTAGTTGCCAACAAAGGATTGTCCTCATTCTGAAATACATCCCTTCTAAGCAAACCTTCAGGCTAGCCAAAATGCCCTAGACTAGACCTCAAGTGCTGGTATGAACTTTCATTGCCTGGAAAGGAACCTGAGTTTGAGAAATGCTTGCAGCAAAAATCTCAGAAAATTATTATTCAACTACAGTGATCATATAGACATTTCTCAAAACTCTGCACTGGCATGCTTGGCAGTATTGCCAGTTCCCAGATGGTTTCCATTCACTGGATCCAGAAAGAACAACTGCTAATTGCCTTACCCTAGACTCCTCTGGTAGGTGTAAACTTACCATATGAGGCATGAGTATTTAGTCCCATGATCCTTGTTAATACTAATAAACAGAGCTTTAAAGTTAAAATGTTGGCCTTGGTAGAAGAACCAGTGAAACATATGGATTCAAGATGGTCACTTGCACACAAGCAATAGGCTCCAAATCTTGGATTTTTATCCCCCTTCCCAAATTCTGTCCCTGTGTCTCATAGATATTTTCAAATAGGGGGAAAGCATTTGACCCTCAATTCTACCATTCCTCAGTTCCCCAATCTCTGAAATAACATTGTGCCTTCCAGTATATAAGGGAATGTTGTAGTAAGTTATGACAAAGGGGATGGTTCCAGAGGAACCTGAGAAGACTTGTATGAACTGATCCAGAATGAAGGGAGCAGAACTAGGAAAACAATTTATACAATGACAACAACTTTGCAAAAAGAGAACATGACTTAAGACTTTAAAGTCTTAAGAACTCAGATAATTATATATGCAGCCTTTATTCCAAAAGACCGGTGATGAAGAATGTTAGCAACCTCCAAATATAAAGATGATGGGTTTTGTATGCAGAATGATGCACAAATTTTTGCAAATTGTCAGTATGGACATTTAGTTTTTTTTTTTTCTTGTTTTGTTTTGTTTTGCTTTTATACAGGGGGGAAGACAGGGCAATTGGGGTTAAGTGACTTGCCCAACATTTATTTGTTTTGTTTGTTTACAACACATCTGTTACAAGGATGTTCTTATGTTACAAGGGTTTTCTTTTTATTCCTTTTTTTCTGGGAGAGAGAGAAAATAAATGTCTGTTGATTAGAAGAAGCAAATTTTAAGTTTAAAAAACAGAAGGGTTAAACATAGCTATGTTAATGCATGCTCTACAAACATTTATTCAGTACTTACTTTGGGTATATAAAGGGGCATAAGAAAGGGTCTTTGTAGGCAATAATCTTACAGTGTAATGGAAATGACAAGGAGTCACAGGCCCCACAGTGGCCTCAAAAATCAACTAGTTCTGACCTTGGGCAAGTTACTTAATCCCAACTGCCCTCCAAAAAAAAAAAAGCAACTAGTTCAACGATCTTATTTCACAGATGAAAAAGACAAAAAAAGTCCTGGAGAGATAAAGTAACTTACCTAAGATGGCGTGGGAAGATGATAGCAGAGCTGGTCCTAGAATCCATATTTCCAAAGTATCAGTTCAGTGTTCTTTACATTATACCCTACCTTTTTGACTGGAATAAACAATGATACAACAGAGTATATTGGATCTAACTCAGAACCAAATTCATCTCTGACTTAGTCCATAAGTCCCAAAGAGTTGTCTGAGGCTTGCAGAGTTTAAAAGATTTGCCCAGGGTCATGCAACTAGTTAAATATGGAAACAAGGATTTGGAAACAGACTTTTTTGACTCCACGTTCAGCATTTAATATACTCAGGAGGTTCTTTACCTTGGTTCCTTGAACTTCTTTATAAAATTATATTTTGATAACCATTTCAATAAACTTGGTTTCCTTTATAATCCAGTATATTTTATTTCATGCATTTAAAATTATTCTGAAAAGGAGTCCATAGGCTACATCAGACTGCCAAAGGGGTCCATGACACAAAGCAGTTTAAGAACTCCAGCACAATATAGCACACTCAAATACTTCAGTGATTTCATGATCTCATTCAGTGATGTAGAATCCCTCCATCCACGGAGGATTACAGTCCATTTGTTTGTGCTTACTCATCTAATGTAAATCTTGTCTGTCATCCCATAAACTGGCTTCAAGGAGTCTACCCAAAATGCTAGTGGCTTTCCTGTTTTTCTTTTGTCATCATAAGAATCCCAAAAAAATATGTAGGCTGACCTCTCTCTCTCTCTCTCCCCGCCCCCCCCCACACACACACACTCACACACTCAAATCCACCAAATATTTTTGTTCAAATATTTCCTTGATGACAACTGTTACATGCTACCATTTCATAATTCCCTCTCTGTAACTAAATGGGTATTGCTTCACTCACAGTGAGAACCTGAAAAGATCTTAGCTTAAAAGGGTCAAGATCTCCCAGTGCATCCAGGGCCATCTCTAGTCATCCTGATCTATATCTGGCCACTGGACCCAGATGGTTCTAGAGGAGATGTGAGGCTGTCACTACCTCCCTGATGTCAGGGTCCTCTTCTAGAACAAAGGACAAACCATAACCTGTCCATTGTGTTTTGGAGGATCCTCAATTTCAATTCTTCAGAGACACTTTTGTTTCAAGACTTGAAGCCACATCACTGGTATATCATAGAGCATTATATCAAATGAATGGGAAATGGTATGGGTGTTGTCTTTTGATTCGTGTATAAATTTAATTTAAGTGAGGCAGAGCTGCATGAAATGTTTGGTCCCACTCTCTCCTCCAGTCATCACAGTCCAGTGGCAGGACAGAATCAAGATGGCTGGTGATGGCTCAAGATCTAATGGAAGACCTTGGTGTCTTCAACGTCTAACCAAGCTCTAAAGCTCCACAGGGCCTACTTCAGTTGCCTTCATGGCCATTGAAAAAATTGTTCTCATCCACCTATTCTACCAGGGGAAATCTTCACATGCTTGGAGTAGACACCTCCTTATCTCACCAATGATTTGAGACCCCTTGATTACCCTCAACCTGGTTTAGCCCATCTGCCAAAATGGTCTACCAGAGTGTGGTCACTGTACATGTTACAGCTTCTTGGCATCATAGGGGAGAACTGGGTGGAACAAGCAGACACCAAAGGTGGAAAGCAGCCCTGAAAAGGGCTCAGCAATCATAACACCAGAAGTACTAGTACCTCCCCTGAACACACCCTACATATCCAAATGAGGGGGTAAATATTATATGGAGGCTAGGTGGCGCAGTGGATAGAATGCTGGGCCTAGAGGCAGGAAAATTCATCTTTCTTAATTCAAATCCAGCTTCAGACACTTAGTAGCTGTGTGACCCTGGGCAAGTCACTTAATCCTGTCTGCTTCCATTCCTCATTTGTAAATTGAGAAGAAAATAGCAAAAGAATGGAACAGACCAGAAGGATCATGACTTTTTAGGGTAGGGAGAGGCAGCTCACTGACTGGATTGGTGCGAAAATGTTTTAGAGAGGAGGTAAGGCTTGAACTGGAACCTGAGATAAAGAAATAACTCAAATCAACTGAGAAAACCAAGATGTTGCAGGAGTAGGAAGCATTCCACAGTTATAATCCTAATGCTCTGAATCTCCCACTTAGTCCAAATGCCAAGCTCATACTACACAATAGGATCAGCAGCTTTTTCCATTTGTTCCTGATAGTAGTACATCAGTGATATTGGAAATGTAATTTGATGAGATTTTTGTTAAATTATGAATTGCTCATAGCTTCACTGCAAATTTTGATTCATTGCCCAAAGCCCAAAGACTGAGAGCATATGCCATTAATTTGAAAATAGGCAGTTCACATATTTGTTTAATGACTTCAGCAGAGCTAGGCAGGAAGATCCAGGTGCAATGGATAACCAAATTACAGACATTACTGCAACACTGCAAAACAGAAGAAGGAACCAAAACAACGGCGTGCTTTAGAATTCATTTCTCCCATCAAATATCTAATTTACATAAAGGCCACTTTGAGTGATGCTAATCCATGCAAGAATAAATGCAGGCATTATCCCAAGATCTCCATCTTTCCTATATCCTCATATCTGAAATGGGAAATCAGAATTGAAATTATTCCGAGGGGAAAATGCTGACAAGCTCTTTCATATTATTTTGTTGATCAGATGTACTGTTTGGATATTAAATAAGGAAGCAGATATAATAAATAACTAAATGAAAACTTGCATAGAGTCTCAGATATTACTGACTGTAGGGTTTTTTTTTAACTATCTGATGGCTTTTAATCTCACACCACTACAAGCTCACCCAAAACCCAAAGAGAACATCCAAGGTCAATTCAAGTCTAACAGTGATAATGGAAATTGTACAACTGCTTACTAGATCTCTAGCTTGGTCTGTAATTTAAATATCATGTGGGAGCATATCTATCCCTCAAAAAATATACAAGTCTGATTTCTTGTTTGCATTTTCTACTTTTTTACTAAGTAAAGCATCATTACAGAGGTCTCATTAAAATATGGGATAAGAATGGGACTCATTTTATCTTATCTCCTATAAAAAATGTTAACAGGGAATGTGTTATAGTGGCTAGTGCCACAGAAGACAGGAAGAAAGACCTGAGTTCAAATCCTGCATTAGATATTTACCAGCTACGTGATCCTGGGCAAGTCATTTATCTTCATCAGGCCTTAGTTTTCTTATCTGTAAAATGAGAGGATGGGCCCAAGGTACTGAAGGTCTCCTACCTCTAACTTTATGATCCTGTGAAAAAGATCATGTTTTGAGTGTTTACTTTTAGCCTATACTAGGAAAGTGTAATTTGTAACATGTTCATGGTGGCAATAAGTCCATGCTGGAATTGTCACTGGAGAATGAATGGGTTTTTTGCATACTTTACAACTTCCCAATTGGGAGAAAAAACAATACAGACTGAAAGGTAAATTTAAAAGTAAAGATTTTCATGTGACCCTGGTCCCAGGGTCCATTGGGATAAGATTCTGTATCCGTATTGATGAAGATGACTGCTCTGGCCCATGGGAAATGTGGGAAAGAGTGGAGAGAGCTCCAACCTTCACTAGTCCTCTCTGGGATGCCTCAAGCTTCAGAAGTCTTCATACAGCAGGTTACTTTGGCCTTCTCTAGCTTATAGCTTCAAGAGAGAAAATTTAAGAGGCCAATCATATTTCAGGTAGCTGAAGGAAAAAAGGTTCTGGGAACTTATGGGAGGAGTCAGCAGTCTCCATCATGTCCCTCCTTGCTACTCTAGAAATCTCAAGGAGTTTCCTCTTGACTGAGATTAAGGACAATCTCCCTTTGTTAAACTGAGTTACCTT
The DNA here is from genome assembly GCA_011680675.1 of Gymnobelideus leadbeateri. Classification (NCBI taxonomy): domain Eukaryota; kingdom Metazoa; phylum Chordata; class Mammalia; order Diprotodontia; family Petauridae; genus Gymnobelideus; species Gymnobelideus leadbeateri. The sequence continues at coordinate 59,857 of WOXC01009679.1, read as the reverse complement.
GATCACTCCTTCACTCTGTATTGTTCAGTGTATATTCTCCTATGTATACCTTCTCTGATTTCTTTTTTCTATGATTTGGATAAATATATTTCTTTGCTATTTGCTATGTGTGCTCATTATGGAACCCCACAGGAGAGGAGTCAAACCTTGGATGTAGAGATTGGGGTTCCCTCACCCCCAGTAATCATGACAAAGTGGTCAGGTATTGAACCCAATCATATTATCTGGACTAATAAAATTTAAGAGAGTATGTAAATATACTTCTAGTCCATTACCCCCTCTCTCTGATGAGAACAGAGTAGTGACCTCTCACCCCAACTTCCTACTTCCCTTCTTGACAGTAATGAAAGTCTCCCTTGGAGAAAAATGGGGAGAGAAGAGGCTAGTGATGTCTCTTCTGCCTCCCTTTGAACCATACAATGACAATCCTTGCCATTGGTGGCCCCTTTCCACTCCCTTAGATCTTTCCTTAAATGATCGTTCATCTTCCTTTTCCTCCTCTAGTGATCCAAGTAAAATGTGATGACTTGTAACAGTTAATGGGGAGGAGGGAGAGGTGGAAAAGAAGAGAGAAATAGGGAAGCAGAAGAGTTACTCACCATGGGAAGGAGTTTATGGAATTTCCCCATGAGCACTCCTGATTGTCTATCCGACCACTTTGTTCCCACCCTCATCTAAGCTATTGTTCCTCCCCACAGAAGACATGAGACAGAAACATATTATGCACTAGAATCAAGTCTCAGCCCACTGAAGGTAAGAGAAAGAGAGACAGATAGACATAGACACACAGACACAGACACACAGACACAGATACAGACACAGAAAGAGAGAAAGAGGCAGAAATTTGAAAAGATGGAAAGAGTGTTTGGGAAATTGAGAAAAGGGGAAGAATATTTCTCCCTCCCCTCATCCACACAATCTCCCAGGGCCCTGGACACCATGCTGCTAGCATCTACTGGGGCAGGGTCAGATAGAAGGAAAGGCAATCTATAAACCCCCATCTCCGAGTTTTGGGGCAAGACGATTCCAGTGCCAGAATGCACTCCCTCTATAACCACCTCTATTGAGAGTTCAGTTTAGTTATCACCTATTTCATGAACATTTCCTTGGTTCCACCTTTAAACAGCTGAAAAATCATCTTTTCCTTTCTCAAATCAAATGTTCTTAAAGTTCTTTATCTGGAACTTTCCTTTGTTTTATCCCATTTCCACTTTTGTCCTACTTACAATAGTGTAACTAGGGTAGGGTAGCTGGGGCTTTGTCACAAGTCAGATGCAGGATGTCAGTGCAGGATGCTGCCAGCACTTCCCTGGAGGTGCTTCTGCCCCTGCTCAAACTCCTTATGGCAGCAGTTGCTGCAGTTTTTTTCCACCAGTGCCCTTTCCACTCACCCTACACAGATTCTACCCATTGACAGATTTACTTTTAACAAGGTAGATACTTCAGAGTGTTCCTGGTTTTGCTTCCTCCTCCTAGCAATGATATCCCTTGCCCCATTTGGGAAGTACTCTTCCTCCATTCCAATGAAACCTTACTTCTCACAACTCCTATTTCTTGCCCCAAGATGAAAATTTACTAGTTACATTCTTTGCTAGTTCAGCATATTTATTTTTATATATGTCATGCCCCTTACCAAACTGTAACTCCTTGAGGACTGAAATTATCATCTTCCATGTGTCTCCCAAAGTGCCTGAACAGTGCCATACATGTTCTGAATCCATGTTTGTTTTTATTTTTAAGAGGATGCATTATTACTGTCATTGTTTCTAGCAAATATTGAAGCCGACCTGAGAAATCATTGCAAGGAAATAAAATCTATGTCCTTAGTCAGATGCATCTGACAATTTCTCACAGCTCCAATGTTCTTAAAATATTTTATTTCAGGCAGTCTGGAGGAGTAACACACAGGAGCCAAGCAAATCAGCATTGAACCCTGTTGTTTGTGTGTTGCTTCTGAAAGCAATATTTGTTTGCATCTTGGGAAGATTGTTTGGGGATTAAACAAGAGCCAATCCACAACTTTAAGCTGTTTTTCTCCATGTCTCGTTGACAGGCCCACTGGATAACTGTATGATGCTTGAATTATAAGTGGAGGATTCCAAGGGCATTGAATAAATTTCAACTGAGTTTGGTAGTGAAGCTAAAATTGTCTTGGTTACAGAAGCAAGGAGGAACATCTTACTCTGGGATGACCACAGTCACATAGCACAAGGAAACATGTAGCAGTTCAAGCCTCTGTGCTCAGAATTTATGATGACTTCTTGTAACCTTCATCCTTTGTCTTGACCTTCATCTTGTATAAATATGTCATATCAAGAAATGTTTGCATCCAAAGGAAAAGCTAGTAAAGAAGACAGTATCAATCCAGCGTTAGGGTCAGAACCAAAGTGAAGGACAATGACTGAGTAGGGAACAAGAAAAATTCATGGAGAGCATATTAGAGTTGGCTGCAATTTAAGAAATATCACTATTTGGTCTTATTTGCAAAGATGATTAGGGAAAAAAGAAAGAACCTCAGAATCTTTACAGCAGTTTTCTGTGGTGACAAAGAAATGGAAGTTGCAAAGGTGCTCATCGGTTGGGGAATGGCTGAACAGGGTGTAGTATATGATTGTCATGGACTACCACTATGCTATAAGAAATGATGAGCTCAATGACTTAGAAAAATATAGAAAGACCTACAGAAAATAATGATGAGAAAAATGATAAGAACCAAGAGAACATTGGGTACAGTAATAGCAAAATTGTTTTTTTTAATTACTTTGAGTGAATAAGTTATTTTGTTTATTATAAATGCTCAAATTAACTATAAAGGATATGTAAAGAAATATGCTACCTGCTTCAAGAGGAAGAACTGATGAAAAGAAGTATGCATATAATAATTTTACATACATATGTCTATTTGTGACAATGACAGCCATCTCTAGGGTAAGGGTTAGGGGAAAGGAAGAAAAAAGAATATAAATAAATTTACATTATAATTTCATTGTATATTTGAAAAGAATAGCAAGTTGTGCACAACAGATTTGCAGTTTCATGTGCAATCATCTTTTTATTGTATTATGTTATGGAAATGCTTGTTTTAGTTCATAAATTATAAATAAAATAAAAAAATTTTTAAAGACCGAGAAGAGCAAATCCTAGGTACAAAAGCTTGGCCTTCAATAGTGGAGGTATAAAGAAGTGAAAGAAAGAAAGAAAGAAAGAAAGAAAGAAAGAAAGAAAGAAAGAAAGAAAGAAAGAAAGGAAGGAAGGAAGGAAGGAAGGAAGGAAGGAAGGAAGGAAGGAAGGAAGGAAGGAAGGAAGGAAGGAAGGAAGGAAGGAAAAAAGGAAGGAAGGAAGGAAGGAAGGAGGGAAGGAAGGAAGGAAGGAAGGAAGGAAGGAAGGAAGGAAGGAAGGACGGAAGGAAGGAAAGGAAGGAAGAAAGAATCCAGTGAGTTCAACAAGTCAAAAAGAATTTGTTAAGCACCTACTATGTGCCAGGCACGGTGCTAAATGTTGATGAAACACAGAAAGGACAAAAAATAAATAACAGTCTCTGCTGTCACAGAGCACTCCTCTCCTTTTACAGACTGGAAAACAGAGCCTCATGGGGTAAAATAACTGACCTAACAAGAAACAGTTAAATAGTAACAGAGTTGGTGTTCACACCCTGGTCATCTGTCTCTCAGCTCAGCACCATCTCACCCCATACTCTTACAGGATTATGCAAAAACTATCATGTAAAATCAGAAGGTTAGCATAGCTAATAAAGAAAACTCATTTTAAACTAAAAAGCGAATGAATTGCCAGACTGATCCTTTATAATATGGTCTTTGAGAGCTGGAGCTGGAGTCAGGAAGAGCCAGACTTGCACTGCACCTTAGAATCTCACTATGTTGCCCTGAGCAGTTTCTCTGAGTCTGTTTCCTGACCAATAAGAAGATGTAACATCTCTTATATCTGCCTCACCTAACTGCTGTCAGACTCAAGTGAGGGGAGATAGGTTTTAAATACTTTGCAAACATTAAAGCATCATGCCAATGTTAGTTGTCTTTACTTTTGCCCCACTAGATTATCTAGATATTTGATTTCACCTGATGAACCCGCTTTCCTCTGTTCATACAGGATCACATCAATATGATCTAAAACAGTAGTCTTAGGCTCAGATTTCCTATACTTTTTAAAGTATAGAGTGTCTGTTTGCGCTACATAAGCTAAATCTCTTCTTATTATGAATATTTGTTGATCTGAACATATTTTTCTGAACAAAAATATAGAGTTCCAGATTATATATAAATATATATGTACACACACACATATATGTGTGTGTGAGTATTCATTCATTCATTTATTTGTTTATTTATTTTTTGTTCATTTATTTTATATATATTTTATATATATATATTCATTCATTCATTCATTCATTTATTTATTTCCCTGATCTATCAGAACCAATCTTAGAAAATGGCATTCTGGAAAACCAAATGATTGGCACCTGTAATACTGTTTAGGTCACTGTATTTACTGAAGGCTACTAAATATAATGTTAAAGGGTACCAAATATAATTTTTAAAATAGATAAATTGTATATGATAACAAATGTACTCAGACTTTTGTCAGGACAAATCAAAAACATACAAAGGTGAACATTCACTGGATATGTTCATTCATTGCTGAGCAATAGAGAAAGCAATATTACTGATAATCAATATAATATAATCAACACAATCAATGTAATTTAACAAGTATTAAACACCTACTCTATACAAAGTATTATTACATTAAGTTCTAGGAGAGAAACAAAATTTAGATGAGACAATCCTTTATCCCCTTGAGTTTATAGTCATATAGAAGAACAAGGAATATGTAACAATAGATGCATGTTGTCTCTCCCCATTAGACTCCTTAGGGACAGTCTTTGACTCCCCGATGCTTAGCAGAGTGTCTGGTATATAGTAAGAGCTTAATAAACACTTGCTGACTGACTGATAGAAAGAAGTATCACATGATAGGTACCTTAAAGGGGAACAAGATAAAGGAGTTAAAGGAAATATTGTGTGATAGAAAGAGCACAGGTCCCAGATTCAGAAAAAGAGTTCTAATCATCTTTCTACCCCCTTCTTAACTGTAGATCCAAAGGCAAGTCATTTAACTCTGGGTTTCAGTTTCCACATCAACAAAATGGGGATCTACTCAAAGCTTGTCCTATCTACTTCAAAAGGTTATTGTGAAGAAAGCTCTTTGTGAGCCTTAAGCTGTTATATAGTTCTAAGTTATGATGATAATGATGAGAATAATCATGGAAATCTTTAAGTAGTGTGTCGTTGTTGTTTTTTTAATACGTAGAAATTGACCAGGTAGTAGGCCAGTAAGTATGTTTCAGGCAAAAGGACCAAAGTGACCAAAGATATAGATGCAGGGAATTGCATTTTCAGGGAGCAAAGAGTGGTATGTATAATTTGGTAAGAACATGGAGTGTAAGAGCGGGGTCCCAGGGACTGGGGAGACAGGGCTAGGCACCTCGGTGCTGGGCAAAGAGAGACAGGAGCAAACGAGATGGAGTGAGGTTGGAAGATGGGGGCGCCTTTCTGGGGAGAGACCAGCCTGGAAGTGGTGAGATGTAGCAGGTGAAAACAGAAGATATGGGAGTAAGAAGTAAAACACTAGGGGCGGCTAGGTGGCGCAGTGAGTAGAGCGCAGGCCCTGGAGTCAGAAGGACCTGAGTTCGGATCCGGCCTCAGACACTTAACACACACAAACAAAAACCTAGCCGTGTGACCTTGGGCAAGTTACTTAACCCCAATTGCCCTAAAAAGGGGCGGCTAGGTGGCGCAGTGAGTAAGAGTGCCGGCCTCGGAGTTGGGATGGCCCTAGATCAAATCTGGCCTCAGAAAATGAGCACCCACACATAAATAATAACTGGCTGTGTAACCTTGAGCAAGTTACTTAACCCCAATTGCTTAAAAAAAAAAAAAAAGAAGTAAAGCACTGGAGAGAAACAAAGAAAGGTTTTGGCAAAGTCATGGAGGAGAGAGAGATCCAGCCTATACAAGAGGGAAAGGCAGTCCAGGAAGACAAGCTGAGGCACTGGGCCCAACACAGACAAAGTGGGCGTCTCCTGGTGTTAGCGATGAGCCAGTTTTGGATGGCAGTGGCTTCTAGACCCCTTGCTGTTACCATTTCTTGCCTGGAATCAAACTGCCACATGAATATAGCACTACCCCCCGGGCCAGGAGCTTCAGGTCTGCTTACTGGGATCTTAACACTAGAACTTTGAAGAGTACCCTGTCTCTGGAAGGTGAGAGCCATGATGAGATATTCAACTTATTTGGGATGATCCTGGGACTTCTTGTTGTGGTCCTGGGAATGAAGCAGGCCTTGGGTCCTGTACAGTCAGCCTCCTCCCAGTGGGTTGGCTTGCTGGTCCTGGAATTGAGTGCAGAGGCTTTCACCCTAGGCGGAGCTTTGGCCTCTGCCTTTGCCCTCTTCCTCTTGAGCCAGAGAAAGCTAGGATGTTGTGGTGCTCGAGACTATGCTACCAGGAGCTACAGGAGGGCCTCTCAGAAATGGAAGAAATTAAAGGTACTGAAAATATCCCCTCTGAGCCTTGAGCAGCAGACGAATGAGCAAGGAAAGGGGAACAGAGGAGCACTCCTAGAATGCTTATTGAGGATGAACCCAATGGTTCCTCCATCACCCTGTACAGACACTGATGCCCAGGGGACTGGAGCAGGAACGGCTTCTCTAACCCCCACAGCTGGGATGCTTGATCCCTGCATTCTCCTCCAGTAACCTCTATTGCCTGGGAGGTTGGAATCCAACCAGATATACAGGAATGCCAGCTAGGGAGGTGACCACTTCTTCAATTCGGCTCAACCATGGACATGGGATTTTCCCTTTCCCCTGCCTGGGCAGATTTGTGCTTGGGACTGAGTCCTCTTCCCTGGGAAGGGGAGAAGGGGCGGTGATGCTAACTGCCCCAATTCTTAATCCTGTGAAAGCTCCCCTATTATATCCTGAATTCCCCTGACACCTGTTGCTATTCCATCTTATGTATTTTCCCCTCCCTCAGCCAGTCTGATTCATCCAGCTCTCAATCTATCCCTCTCCATTCATCCATTCCCTTCCATCCTCATCTATTCTTCCACCCAATTCCTCCCATCAGACTCCATTATCCCCTACATCAGAAAAAAAAAGAAAGAAAATGAAGTGTACAGAGAAAAATAGTAGGAGATAATGCAGGAAAGGTTAAGATGGCATTAGATTTTGGAACCATGAATGATAGGCTAAAGACTTTGAATTTTACTCGTTATAAAACAGGGAACTATGGAATATTTTTGAATAGTAATCACATGACTAGTGCAAGAAATTAGTCTGGAAGTGATATGAAGGCTTGTTTGGAAGTTGGAACACCTGTCTGGACATTATACCAAGCCCTATAAGAGGCTGGTTCCAGTGGAAATACACAGGAAAGGGGAGATATAAAAAATGTTGTAAAAGTAGATATTATTTATAAGCTGGCTAAATTCATTATTCAAAATGAGGTTCTATTTTTTCCTGTGTCACAGGAGGACCAACCGGTGGAGGCCAGTGCTGAGAGAATATGCAATTTGTTTTGTATGGTACCAACCCATGAGGAGGTTTGGTGAGCCATCAGGAAAGAGGCCCCATTAGTTTGTTCCCCATTGTTCACCTTCTGGTCAAAATACAAATTGGTGTGAAGACTTCTGTACAGATCGAAGGTCAGGAATATAGTGGTAAGAGTACTAGATTGAGAATCTCTAGAATTGCCTGGAATTTCTTTAGTTCCAGCCTATCATAGGGCTTTTGATAAGTCATTCAACCTCAACCTATCTAGCCCTCAGCTTCCTATCTGTAATAGTCACTAAGGTATATTTTACTTCTAACAGTCTATTCTAATAAATTGGAATTAAACAGCAGAAAATGGGAAGTCAGAAACAAGAAGCAAGTATAAAAAATAAGAGCTGACATCTCCATAGATGCTTAGGATTTGCAGGTGCCAAGCAGAGACATGCAGCATCATAGAAGGCTTCTCCTTCATGAGTAGTTCAGCCTTACTGGGGAGAACGTAATCTCATAGGTCCAAGAGAGATTAACTAAATGCCATCTTTTCATATTGACCCATTGAGAGTCAAGGTCAGGAAGGCATTGCTGCTGTGGTTGCTGCTGCTGCTGCTATTGCTATTATCTTTTTTTCTCTGGGGGTTTATATAGATTTGGCTTTGGTTCAAATAGCTAATGTGCCTCTTAATTAGAAAATTAAAGCTTGAGGTGGCTAGGTGGTGCAGTGAATAGAGCACCAGCCCTGGAGACAGAAAGACCTGAGTTCAAATCCGGTCTCAGGCACTTGACAGACTTACCAGCCATGTGACTTTGGGCAAGTCACTTAGCCTCAACTGCCCTCCAAAAAGAAGCAAAAAAAAAGAAAGAAAGAAAAAAAGAAAGAAAGCTTAAGCAATATAAGTAATATATGTTAAATAAGCAAAATAAGATACATTTTTGCCTGCAGTTTCATAGCAGGTAAGAATAAATGGACAAATTGGAAGAAGGTTAGGATTGTACAGTGGAATGAGCACTGACCCTGGAGTCACAGGACCTGGGTTCAAATTTCCCTTGGGTGACTCTGAGCAAGTCAAATGAGGGGGATGGGCTAGGTCAGAGGTGTCAAAAACAAGAACATTCCTCAGTGTATGAAACCAGATTAAAACAGAATTTGGCCATATTTAATCATTTAAAATGCAATAAAGCAGATATCACATTTTAAAACTAAGTCAGTATGTATGGGATACTTCTATACAGATTAGTGGCCTCCCGTTTATATTTACATTTGACACTGCTGGACTAGATGACCACTGTGATCTCCTGAAGCTCCTGTTCTTTTCTTCTGGCATCCTGATAGTCCTGGTTCTGGAAAGGAAGACTTTGTGTAGAGAAATCCAACTGTCAGAACATACAACTGTCCTAGGCAATGTGCCCAGCAGGGCCAGGAGCAAAAGTGATCTTCTCCAAGCCCTACACAATTCAATATATCTTCAATAGTACTGAGAACAGGGAGAAAACAGGTAGTATTCAGGATGAATACATCACAAAGCGTCCCCACTCCAATCTGTACAAGCTTAGTCTACTCAGGGTACTAGTATTAACTAAAGTGGGCACCCCTCAATTATCACAGCTACCACAAAGGTAATATGAACTCTGGAGTATTTCACTTTCTCTGTGCCAGAACCAAGACCATAAAGTTCTTGAAAGTCCCCAAGTCCCCCATAGCTGTGACTCTAGCCAATCTCCAGAGTCTTGGTCAGTATGAAGTAATCCAGCAACAGGAAGTAAGGAACATCTCAGCAGGAGGTGGATCAAAGGAGAGGAATCTTACTTTCCTCTTGCCTGTTGGGGCAGCAGAATACAGAATGGTCCCTAGGCAGTACCATGCTTCAGGGGAATTCTGTTCCTCAGCAGCAGAAGAGGGTCAGACAAAGCACCCCTCCAAGTTCTCCTGCCTTTACACTATCAGAAGAACTGCTGAAGAACTGCTAGAAGTTATGTTACAAGTCTGGGTGCGATTGAAGGTGAGATTTCATAAACACCCATGTTAGATATGTACAGGCAAGTCACTGGCAAACTCATCCCTTACAGGTACAGCCAAACCTTCCAAAAATTGATCCACGAGGGCCTGGGTATTCTCTGTAAAGCTAGGATGCTTTATTTTGGACCTTGTCCCTGCTAGGAAATCTGCTGCTCAGTATTGTGGGGGCTCCTTGAAAAGTCTCTCTACCTAGTCCACTTGATGTCCTACTGGAACCATGTTATAATGAGCTGGACTCAGGAAGACCTGGGTTCAGATCCCACCTCAAACATATCCTGGCCATACAGCTCAGAGTAAGCCACTTGAATCTCTCTGTGACTCTAGATAACTCTCTAAGACTCTCATTTGCAGAACAGTCCATTATCTGCATTGGTAAAGGGAGTTTCCTGGACACTGGCTTCCTAAACCAATGAAATCACTGGTCCAGACAAAAAAGAAAAAAAAATAGTGAAATATATTATAGCCCAAAAGACAGCCTAGCTTGTTGTATATGACACTAGGAAGATCACCATGGAGAACTCTAGGAAGAATCGGCATAGTTCAGTGGAAAGAGAACTAGCACCATCACAAGACCTAGGTTCAAATCCTGCTTCCTATTGTCACTATCTATATAGTGAAGGTCCTTAGGAAGGTCATTCAACATTCCTGGGACTCAGTTTTTACATTTGTAAAATGAGGGAGTAAAATGGACTCTGAAGTCTCTTCCAGAATTTAATCTGTAATCCTAATCCTCAGTGGTAGAGGTCTATCAATATCCAACTACCAAAATCCAAGAGGCTAAGAAAAATGACAAAACCACTAGCTGGGCAGGCATTGAGAGCCAGGAAGGCTGTAGTTGATCACAAAAACAAAATGCAGGGGGCAATGGGTAAATAACTACTCATCTGAATTAGTCAGATTCCTCTAAGTGTAGAGGTCTATCAGTACTCATATTAGGACATCTAGAGAAAGAGATTGTGTGGTTCCAGGTGTTAGAAAGGGCCTGAGCTACTGAGTAAAAATGCTGCCTCTGCTAACAGTTTGTAACCTTCATTCACATTGCTAAGGTACCTTATAGATTGATTGCTAGGTCCTCACTGGTATGAGGCTGCAGAAGTCATAGCTCAATGGTCTCTGGAGCACCTTCTTGGAGGTCTGAAACCATAGCTAATATGGCATGTGGCTTTCCTCTTCTCGGTTGGGAATACATTACTGTATCCCAACCAAGAGAGAACTGATCAAAGCCAGGGATTAGGCAAACTCCTGGGTATATGGAAGGGCTATTCTTATTTGAAGCAAAAGAGTCTGAGTTGAAAGTAGAGATAAATTGGAAGTCACATGAATTTGGAACCACAGGGAGCCAGTCATGTGCAAAATCCAAGAGACCAAAACAGGTAGGCAAATCAGAGCCAGGAAGACTATTGTGGATCAGGAAAACAAAACACAAGGACCAATGGCAAATGTCTACTTATCTGAATCTGCTAGATTCCTCCAAGCATTAACTTTTTTTCTTACTATCTAGTTATTTATTATTTTACTTGTCTACTTTTTTTTTCTTTTTTGCTATCTACATGTGTTCCCATGGCCACCACAGTGCATTAGCACACATTAATGCTGCAATGGCCATGGGAAGGACTACCAGTGGTGACCTGCAGTCATCCATCTAAGGAATGCAAGAATTAAATGTGTCATGAAATAATAAAAATTCAAATCAACTAGAACCTCTATATTCTGTTTATCCTCAAACACTATTCCACTATATCTAGCTGGTCCCAATGATACTTCACTTCTCATCTGCCCTTCCACTCTAGCCTTCTTTTTACCATCTACTGTACCACTGTATGCATACATTCTAGCTCCTCTCATCCTCTGCTTTCTTACCTTTTTACTCTGGGAATAGAAATCAAATTAATAATGCCATTGCTTCAAACAAAAACCTAGCTGTGTGACCTTGGGCAAGTTACTTAATCCAATTGCCCTCAAAAAAACAAAAACAAAAAAAATAATAATGCCATTGCTACTGGAAAGGGTCTATGAATCAACCCCACTATGGCTCCACTTGTCATCTGTTATTTCCCAAGCCAAAACACCTCTTCCCAATCAACACTCTCTTCTAAATGGTGTCTCCCTCTACTAGAATACAACTTTCTTGAGATTAGGGATTCTGTCCTCATTGTATTTGTATCCCTGGCACTAAGTGCAATGTTTGGTACATAGCAGGCACATACACATGCCTTTTCATTAATTCATTTTTTTAAGAATTTAGAATTTAGTTATTTATTTTTAGTTTTCAACATTCATTCTCACAAGAATTTGAATTACAAATTTTCTCCCCATCTTTCCCCTACCCCCACCCCAAGATGGCAGACATGCTGATTACCCCTTCCCCAAGTCTGCCCTCTATTACATCGCCCCTATCCCTCCCCTTACCCCCTTACCCCTTAATTTCTCATAAGGCAAGATGGATTTCTATACCCCATTGCCTGTATATCTTATTTCCTGGTTGCATGTAAAAAATGATTTTTAACATTTGTTTTTAAAACATCGAGCTCCAGATTCTTCCCTCCTCACCTACCCCCACTGAGAAGATAAGCAACTCAATAAAGGTTGTGAAAGAGTTAACTATATTTCCCTCCATCTATCCTGCCCCCCATTTATTCTGTTTTCTCCTTTGACCCTGCCCCTTTTCAAAAGTATTTGATTCTAACTGCCCCCCTCCCCCAATCTGCCCTCATTTCTATCATCCCCCCTCTTCTTACTTTCCCCCCTACCTTCCTATAGGGTAAGATGCCCAACTGAGTGTGTATGTTATTCCCTCCTTAAGTCAATCCAATGAGAGTAAGGTTGACTCATTCCCTTCTCCCTGCTCTTCCCTTCCATTCTAAAAGCTTTCTCTTGCCTCTTTTATGAGATAATTTACCCTATTCTATCTCTCCCTTTCTCTTTCTGCCAATATGTTCCTCTCTCACCTCTTAATTTTATTTTTTAGATATCATTTCTTCATTTTCAACTCACCCTGTGCCCTCTGTCTATGTATATATATACACACATATTCACATACATACATACACATACACACATATATATACACATAAATATACATACATACATATACAAATATATGAGTATATATGCATATATGTGTGTATACATATTCCCTTCAACTATCCTCATACTGAGAAAAGTCTCAGGAGTTACAAATATCATCTTTCCATGTAAGAATGTTCAATTTTAATAACTTCCTTATGATTTCTCTTTCTTGTTTACCTTTTCATGCTTCTCTTGATTCTTGTATTTGAAAGTCAAATTTTGTGTTCAGCTCTGGTCTTTTCATCAAGAATGCTTGAAAGTTGGGGCAGCTGGGTGGTGCAATAAATAGAGCACTGGCCCTGGAGTCAGGAGGACCTGAGTTCAAATACAACCTCAGACACTTGACACACTTACTAGATGTATGACTTTGGGGAAGTCACTTAACCCCAATTGCCATCCAAAAAACAAAACAAAGCAAAGCAAAACAAAAAAGGAATGTTTGAAAGTCCTCTATTTCACTGACTGTCTAATTTCCCCCTGAATTATTATACTCAGTTTTGCTGGGTAGGTGGTTCTTGATTTTAATCCTAGCTCCTTTGACCTCCAGAATATCATATTCCAAAGCCCTCCCATCCCTTAATGTAGAAGTTGCTAGGTCTTGTGTTATCCTGATTGTGTTTCCACAATACTCAAATTGTTTCTTCCTGACTGCTTGCAGTATTTTCTCCTTGACCTTGGAACTCTGGAAATTAGCTATAATATTCCTAGGAGTTTTCTTTTGGGGATCTTTTTTAAGACAGGATAGGTGAATTCTTTCTGCTTCTATTTTTCCTTCTGGTTCTAGAATATCAGGGCAATTTTGCTTGATGATCTTTGAAAGATGGTGTCTAAAATCTTTTTTTTGATCCTGGCTTTCAGGTAGTCCAATAATTTTTAAATTCTCTCTCCTGGATCTATTTTCTAGGTCAGTGGTTTTTCCAGTGAGATATTTCATATTACCTTCTATTTTTTCATTTGGTTGAATTTGTTTTATAGTATCTTGATTTCTCATAAAGTCATTAGCTTCCAATTGCTCCAATCTAATTTTGAAGGAATTATTCTCTTCAGTGAATTTTTGAAATTCCTTTTCCATCTGGAAAATTCAGCTTTTTAAGGCATTCTTCTCCTCACTGGCTTTTTGGGCCTCTTTTGCCATTTATTTGAGTTAGTCTATTTTTAAAGTGTTATTTTCTTCTGTGCATTTTTGGGTCTCCTTTAGCAGGCTGTTGACTCTCTTTTCATGATTTGCTTGCATCATTCTCATTTCTCTTCCCAATTTTTCTCTACTTCTCTTACTTGATTTTCAAAATCCTTCACAAGCTCTTCCATGGCCTGTAACCAATTTATATTTTTCTTGGAGGCTTTTGATGCAGGAGTTCTGACTTCAATGTCTTCCTCCCACTCCATGTCTTGATCCTTTGTGTCCCTAAAAGAGGATTCTATGGTCTGTTTGTGCTTCCTCTGCTTGCTCATATTGGCAGCCAATTACTTGATTTTTGAGCTCTTTGCCACAGTAGAACTCTGCTTCCAGAATGGAGAGAGCTTTGTCCCAAATTGCTGGGGTTTTCACAGCTGCTGGAGCTATTAGAAGGTCACCCTGTCTACAGGCCCCACAAGCTCTGGTTCACTGGTCACACATCCCAGGACCACCACCCAAGACTGTGATCTGGATCCAAGCAGGTCAAAGCAAGAGCGATTACCCTCTGAATGGTCACTTGGTCCCCCTACAATCTGCAGGCCAAGAGCACCTGAGACAGCCACACAGAGGCAGCTTCACAGCCACCATGCCTCCACCACTTCTCACCCTGGGGCCAGAGGCCTGACCACACTCTTCCATCCCCCCCCCCCCCAGTTCCAACAGAGTTCCACACTGACCTTTTAGTTTATCTTTGGCATTTATGGGTTGTGAAGTCTAAAAACTGCCACATCTGCTAGTGATTCACTCTCCTGAAGTCTGCTCTGGCCACACCTCTGGTCGGGGCTGCCCTGGGGCCAGAACCTCAGGGCTCATGGGGGACTGTACTCAGCTCCCAGCTCAGTGTGATACACCCTTCCTGTTGGCCTGCCAGGCTTCCTTCAACAGGAGATTTGTTTCTCTCTGTCACTTTCACTCTGTAGCTCTAAAATTAGTTTAGAGTCATTTTTTACAGGTATTGGAGGTAATTGGGGGACAAGCTCTAGCAAGACCCTGCTTTTACTCTGCCATCATGGTTCTTCCCCCTCAATCATTCATTCTTAAACTAGACACCTGAAAAGATCATTCTTTGATTTTAGTTCTGGACCTTGCATCTTAGATTCCCAGTCTAAAAAGTACTTTCTGCTTACTGGACTCCTCTTTGATTAGAAGGTACCATAGTATAGTGGAAAGAGTTCTGAACTTGGAATTTGAATCCTTAATCTCTTGACCAATTGTATAACCCTAGTCACAACACCCCTGAAACTTTTTCTTCATCTATAACTAGGGATCATCATGCTTGTATTATCTGCCTCACAGAATGTGCAAAATCATAGTTCATAAGCCAACATTGATGAGTTTGCTTTTTATTAAGCTACCCAGATGTGGTAGGTCAAAACAAATTGAATAGCAAAATAAATAAGATTTTTTGTACATATATACAAACCAGTAATTACACTAACCATGGAAGAGAGCCACACTTTTAGCAAACAAGCATGGTCAAATCTATCTATGCCTTTGATGTTACAGAGTTTGGGGTTTCCTCTGGTAAAATCATCATTTTCTATGGGTTCTCTCTTCTTGGTGTTTCTGTTAAGCTGCTCTACTTTGGTCATGAGCTGTTGCTGATCACTGCCTTTACCACCTTTTAGTGATAAGGTATCATACAGCTTCTTTGCTAAACTACTGCTTTATTGAAAAATGCGGATCTATTGCTGAAATGTGACTTTTTCAGTGTGACTTTTCTTCTGCCATCCATCAGCTAATCTTCAATGGCAATGTAATTTCTTCCCTATATGGGAATCATCTCAAGAATTATCTTTAGCACTAACTTATGTTGCAAACCCTAAACATGTGAACTTAGACAGCTAAACATTTTTAAATCTGTATTTTGAACTGTTTTTCTCCTGAGGCTGTTCAGGGTCTCTCAATCTAAATTATTAGCTGACTCATGATCTGAAAATTCCTTTTAAGTTCAATCAAATCGCTGTGTTGGGAGCCTGGGTCCCTTCCCATTATCCTAGGTGGTCCACTTAGCAAAACTACAAAGACTGAGTAAAATTGTGATAAAAGCATATGTTCCTTTCAGCCTCCATAAGGTCCCCTTAGACATGCAAATCAAGTCAAAAACAAAACTGAAAAAGACCAAAAGGGGCTAGAGTAACTATCAATTTTTGACATACTTCTTAACAGGGTCATCTCCAGCAGTCCAGATCTATATCTTGCCATTGGACTCAGATGACTCCAGAGGAGAAAGCAAGGCTGACAACCTTGCACAGCCCTCCTTCACTTAAATACAATTCATTTGTAAGTCATGGCATCATTTTCTAGATATCATGGTCTTCTTCCAGAACAAAGGGAAAACAACATATTTCTTACCAGGAACTAAAATCACCCTACTCCTTACACATACAATAAGAAAAATAGTGTTATTAGCCAAGATGACATAGGCAGAGATGTATTCCAAGAAGGTATGACAGGATAGGTTGGGTGAGGTTAGGTTGTGAGAGATGGACAAAGGAATTTTGCCTAGATGAGATAGAAAATAGTGACCCATAAAAAGCTTTTAATCAGAAAAATGACATGATGAAAGCAATGTTTAGGAAAGATTAGTCTGACATCTGGGTACAAGATGGATTAGCAAGGGAAAGAATGGAATCTTGGAGACTAGCTGAGAGCCTGTTAAAATAGCCCTGATGTGAGGTGATGAGGGTTTGAACTGGGGTGGTGGCAGTAAAACCAGAGTGAAAAGAATGTATAGGAGAGGCATTCCAAAGGATGAGCTAACAGCATCTGGTGGCTGACTACCTATGGGAGATAAAGGTAGGGAATGAATCAAAAGATCATTGCAAGTTTTCATTCCCAGGTGACTAGGAGAAAGGTGGTGCCACTAGCTATTGAGAAGGGGAATTAGTACTCTCTCATTGTTCCTGGTTTTTCCCAGACTTATCTTGAGTGTGGACTGATGAACCACTACAAAGACAATTCATAATTATTTGACGGTTTTCTTTATTGTGTGTTTCAAGAGCACAGCTGTCAGCATGTAGCAGATCCTGTATGACTGAATCCAGAACCATTGTGACATTTATATATTACGGGACTGAATATATTTCTGATGGAATGGATATAAATTGTTTTTAACTGTGTCTAACTATTCATTGGAACAAGGAACTCAGTGAGGAAACTCCCTCTAATCAGTTCAGATTGACAGCTGTTCTACAACTTATAGTTTTAATAAAATTATCTAAATATAATTCACATTACAAACCTTTCATTCTTCTTAATACAGTTCTGAGTTTGACAACACCAACCTCCTGTTTATCTACTACTTAGTTGTTGAAATTATAAAATTATGGTTGTACTCCTAGCTCTCCCAGACTTTCTCTATAATGCCCCAGAAATCACTTCACCCTAGAAATTTTCTCCACCCTTAAATTTCACACACTGGACATATTCTCTACCTCTGTGGCCTCTCTCACTGGTTACCTGGTTCCCAGCATCTCCATCTTAAGGAGGAAGCCAAAGTCAGTTATGTCTTCATTTCATTCCACACTGTATTTCTGATTCTCCTGGACTTTTCTATGTCTCTCCATGGCAGGAACATTTATCTCTTCCACCTTCCTCCTCCCTCTCCAGATTCTTTTTATGTGTTTTCCCCCAATAGAATGTAAGCTCCATGCCAGCAGAAACTGTCTCTTTGCTTATGGTTTTATTCCCAACGATTGGCATAGTGCTTGGAAAATAGTAAGTGCTTAATAAATGCTTATTGTCAACTCATAGAAGACTCACTAATGATCTTATTTTTAAATCACAACACAGAATCTTATATTGTGGAATAGAAGTTTATCTGGAGTTTATCTGCATCTGAAATGTGCTCTATAAAAACTGAATTTAGGGGCGGCTAGGTGGCGCAGTGAATAGAGGCCGGCCCTGGAGTCAGAAGGACCTGAGTTCGGAGCTGGCCTCAGACACTTAATCCACACAAACAAAAACCTAGCCCTGTAACCTTGGGCAAGTTACTTAACCCCCCAATTGTCCTAAAGGGGCGGCTAGGTGGCGCAGTGAGTAAGAGCGCCGGCCTCGGAGTTGGGATGACCCGAGATCAGATCTGGCCTCAGAAAATGAGCACCCACGCATAAATAATGACTAGCCATGTAACCTTGAGCAAGTTACTTAACCCAATTGCTTTAAAAAAAAAAAAAACCTGAATTTATTGATCAATCATCTTGGAATTTGGCATCTTCTCTCACTATTCTCAGTAGTTAGGGTAGTCAGAGAGTATGTCTTCCTCCTGATATCACCCATCCATTACTTACTAATGCTTCTCTTTTGTTCTGCTACCCTTCTAGGGTAGCCAATTAGTGCCATGTTGAAATGCCCTCATTGTCCTTCATTTAAGTTAACCTTAATTTTGAAGAATATTTTTGTTTTGACTGTAAAACATTTGTCTATTCATTTTAAGGTCCTTAACAGCTCTAATATTCCATGTTCCTGTTTCTAGAGATAATTGTGTTGGTTTTATTTGTGTCCCCCAGGCCCTACCACTGTGCCTTATAGGGGATTTTTAATAAATGCTTGGGGGGGAAATGTCTTATACAGTTGTATACATGGAAATCTAAACAGAAATAGTCTCCATAAATCGAAGCAAATCAATCAACCAAAAAGTATTTATTAATATATATATTAATAAATATTCTAAACAAAGATAAAAATGAAACTGTTCTTGCTTTCAAGGAGTAGTAAATTCATAATCGATTAAAGTTGGAAGGGATCTCAGGAATCATCTCCTTTGATCTTTCTGTTTTCACAATCTTGTATATAGGAGGCATTTAATAAATGCTTAATGAATGACTCAATGAATCTAAATTCAAACCCATTTTAGAGATGAAAAAAATTAAACTCCCTGAGACTAAATAACTTAACCAAGGTCACAGTACTTGCAGAATCCAAGTTTCCTGATTTATCATCTTCCAAATAATAGCCCTAGTTGAGAAAATTTTATTTCCTTTTTGGTCCCCACATCCTCATATGACACAGATCTTCAAAATTAAAGTCAGTGTGACTTGAAAGCAAAGATAGAATACACTTCGATTTTAGCAACCTGCTAGAAATTTAGTGGAATCTATACATCATATTTTGAAGGAGGGTCAAAGAAAACCCTCACAACTGGCCCTGATGGCTTCAAAGACTATTGAAAAGGGCATGTGGTTAGTATACTGTCCATGGATACAATGAATCTTTCTTTCAACAACACCCTATTTAACTTACCTTCAGAGAATTCCCTGCTTGGAACTGGATAACTGTGCATTTGGGCCTAGTCTTCTTGTGTATCTCCAAACAAAATTCATTTTCTTTCTTTGCTCATTGCCTGCTCAGGACTGAGCACTGCCAGTATTGTAGTCTTACTCTTGAATGACAGGACAGGACATGGAGTTATGGAATGGAAGTCAATGGGTCTCTTGCATAATGTCCTTGCCCACATGGAATGGGCTCTTAATGTTTGATGAATGAATGCATGGTTTCCATAACCTGTCCTCTTTCCATGGTCAGTTAATCCATTGATTTAAACCATCTAAGCATATTCTCCTTGAACTCCACTCATAACCTTTGAAAGGACTCAATGGAAAACTATGGTTGCTGTCAAAAACATGCTACATAAATATAAGAGAACAGAGGGGAAAATATTAGAAATATAAGTAGTCATCCTTTTACCAAAAAGACATTCCAGCAAAATTTACTATAAAAATGGATTTCCATAAAATAAATCTTAGTTTCTTTTTGACTCAATAGAACCTTGGAAAGCTTCCTACTCCCTCTTCTCCAATCCAGCAAAAAAGGACCAACACAGCAAATTGAAAACCTCATAGTGTAACAGATTAAGATGCTAGCCAAGACCATGACATTCTAACTATTTTTGTACAGCAGGAGGACTATGCTTATATAAGTTGCCATCACCATTCTCAATTCACTCATTTTTTTGTAGAATTTGTAGCACCATACAGTACTTTCCCAAATCCATATCCCTTTTATTACTGGACAGCTCACTTCTCTAGATCAGCTCCTTTACTTACTAAAAATTTATTGAGGATCCTCCAAAGAGCTTTTGTTTAATTGGGTTATAAAATATGAAATTAGAATCAGTCTGGGGATCAGTTCTGATTCCTTATTTGTAATAGTTTCTATTGACTTGTGGTTTAACAAAAATATGATAATTTGGGGATTTGTCTCCTTTTTTAGTCAAAAACTTTTCTGTTTTTTTTTAATTGGACAAGTTCTATTAACTAGCATGTACCCACTGCCACCAGAAAACATCTGTTAATACAAGAATCTTCCCTTTCTCCTTGCCTTTTTTCAACCCTCATGGAATTAGTAATCTCTTGAACAAATTTGGAACTAAAAGGGATCTCAGAGATCTCTTAGTCCTCAAATATGTTTATGGTAGAAGAAAGAAACCAAGGCCCTCAGAGGAGAAGTGGCTTCCATAACTTTCCATTCCCCCAGGATTGCATTGTTGGACCCATCTTTGCCTCCCCTATCTCTCTTTACTACACACAATCAAATGGTTACTAAATCCTGTCAATTTTGTCTCCATAATATCTGTCACAGGAGCCCTCTTCTTTCTACACATATAGTAACAAACTTAGTTCAGGCCCACATCATCTCTTACCTAGACTATAGAAATAGTTTATTAACTGACTGCATTGTGTAAAGTCTATCCCCACTCCATCCTCCACAAAGTCCAGACATGACCATATCACTCCCCTACTCAATAAACCCCCTTGACTTCCTATCAGCTCTAAGATTCAATACAAACTCTTCTGGCATTTAAAGCTCTTCACAAGTTATTTCCAACCTTATTATACAAACAAGGAGGCAAAACCAATCCTAATTTCATATTTTTGAAGCACATACAGAAGAAATGTTAAGCAATGTTGATCAAACATAATACTCAGAGGTTTGGATAGGTAACTGTAAATTTCAAGAGCAAAAATATGGAAAGAAATGTCCAGCAAAAAGCAACATCTTGTTAGCTTCCTCTGATGATAGCCCATATTTAAAATGTCAAGTTATTTTTTTCTTTTAGCTTTGCAAAATAAAAATATTTTAAGTGAGCTTTTCTGTTTCACCCATCCTATACATATTTTATTTTAAAAATTTTACTTACGACTTTTACTTTGTGTGCTTATTCATTTTTGTTCTGATTTCACTGATGTGAGGAACCACTAGTATGGAAATCCCTTCCATTAATGCAGTCTAGCACGTTGTCTATAATTTAGAATTCTAGGGTTATCTCAGCAGTGAAAAGTTTAATGTATTGCTCCTGATCACACTACTAGTATATACTTGGGTCAGGATTTGAATCCATGTCCTCTCAACTTTTAAGTATAGTTCTTTATCTAGTATTCGAGAGGTTGGCATACTACAGCTTGAGGGCCAGATCTGTCTGCCTGTTTTTGTATTGCTCAGGAGATAACTTTTTATACTAACATTATTTCCAGATATTCTCCTTTTTCCTTACTCTTCTTCACTGAATCATCCCTTGTGACAAAAAAAATTGTTAAACAAAACCTGCTAATAAAATAACAAAGTTTGTGACCTTTTCTTCTGTAGTTCTTCCTCCCCTTTCTCCCAAGAAGAGTAAAATGTATTTCATTAGCTACTCTGGACCAAAACTGGTCTTTGCATGTTCTTTTCATTTCTATTATTGCTGTCATCATATGAGTTGTTTTCCTGGTTCTGTATGCTTCAGTTCATTTTAACTTTGCTATGTTTCTTCTGAATTGTCTTCTATGGTGCAGTAGTAAGAAGCTGTATGGCCACACCCCAGTAAAAACCGTCTTGGCACACAGGCTAAATCAGGTAAGGTAACTGACAGGTCTCAAATCAGTGAATTAGGAGGATGTCTATGCCAAGCCTGTGAAGACTTCCCTTGGCAGAAGGGGTGAATGAGAACAATTTGATCTAATAGCCAAAAAGGTGGCTGAAGCAGGTATCGTGGGGCACTCAGAGCTGGGTCAGATACGGAAGATTCCAAGGTCATTCACTGCATCCTGGGCTATCGTCAGTCGTCTTGACTTTTGTCTTGCCCTGAACTTCACTGATTCTAGAAAAGAGAGTGAATCGACTGTGCAATTGTGCCTCACTTCAATTCCCCCACAAATCAAGACGTCACTCATAATATCATTGGTCCTCTTCAAAAACAAAGGACAAAGAATGAACAATGACAATTAGAAAATAAAATATCTTAATATTACTTTGAAAATACTTTTACTAAAAGAAAATACTTCTAATCTTGTAGTTCCCCAGAGGCAATTTCAGGGACCCCCAAAGGATCCCTAGACTGCACTTTGAGAAGCACTACTCTAGACCATAAGAACCGTTTTTAAATCCATCATATCCTTTATCTCCATATTTCAATTATAAGATTCTTATATCTTGATTCCTTTGGTGTCGTTGTCTAATACAGCTAGGCTATTATATCACACTTCACCAGGTGGTGTTACCATTTAAAATTGTGCATTCATGCCTAAAAATTCCTTTTATTGAAGGCCTTGGCTTATATAAAAGGAATTCATTTTCTACTATCAATTCTATGTTCAAAATTTTTTATATTGAAAATTAGCATTAAAAATAATAACATTTCCTTCCCCTAGTCTAGCCTAATACTTCACATTTCACAAAACTTGTATCTGTATCATCTTCTCTGATGCTCCCAACAGTCCTATGAGGTAAATACTTGGAGTATTCTAATCCCTATTTTGCATATGAAGAATCAAGACAAAACTTAAAACATTTTGGTGTTTGTGGGGATATAGGGACAAAAATGAGACGGTTCCTGCACTCAAGTATTTTAGTCTACTGGAGGTAGAAGAAAGAAAATATGTACACAAACATGTAAATACAAAATTAAAATATCATCTTAGGGAGGAGTACTAACAACTGAGGAGAATGAGGTATCAATAAGTAAGTATGAGCATCTTTTTCGTAAATAGAGAGTAGGGAGCATCATTAATCACTACCACAGGAAGACTTTTAGTTGACAGCAACTCTTGAAATTCTAGATAATTCATTTAACATGAATATACTAAAGTTAGTATAGTAAAACTATACTAAAATGGACAATGTCAAAAGAAAGGCCATTGGAGGGTGTTTTTGCTGATATTATAAGCACAAAATACAATATATGGTGATTTTTTTAAATCACTCAAAGCCTGATAATGGAACTATCAAACCAAATTGCTTCCAACAAAATTTGGGCATCCATTCATTCATCATAATTTTGCTCCTCTTTTCCAGACCTAAACAGATGCTCCTTGCAACGTAACCTGCAGACTAGACAAACTTCACCAGCAAACTCACATCAATGGCTGTGAATGAAGGGATGGTCAAGAAGGGAGTAAATAATTCTTAACTTAAGGGGCTCCCTCTTTTTCTTCCTCAGTAACATTCAAACAGATAGACAGCCAAAGCATGACAAAGGCAGCAAAGAACCCAGCAGATGGACAAAAAAAAAAAAAAAAATCAGATGAAACTGATCCTAGATGTGACTGAGTTCCAGTATGTTAAATGCTCCATCTGCAATTGCCAGCCCTATGGATTTTTCCAAAATGAATGAAAAGCTGGCCTCAAGCACGCACCTTGGGGGTTAGAAGCTCATCTCAGTTTGTGCCCCTTGAGAGGCTGATGGCAGCATTCAGAAATTATCCAGCTTATCTATGTGCCTGTGAACTGATGCAAAGCCAAGGAGCCCCATCTGGGAAATCCCAGCAAGGATGAATATAAGCTTTTCTGGCAGAACTTGGGGCAGTTTGTTACAATGAATGCTAAGGAGGGATATCAGACCATGGAGAATTTGGGTATTTATCTTTCTGGAGTATTAGAGGAATGATAAATTGGTGGATCAAAGCATGTAGGAGGCTCTCAGCAAAAAAAGAGTCATTGTTCATGGTAGGTAGGTGCTATGTCAGCTTGACAATGAAGACTTTATAAAAATAAATCTGGGAGGCGGGAAGAGGGGAGTAGGCCTGCCCATGTTGCCTTTCACAGCAGAAACAAAGTAGGCTTTTTTAATGTCAGAAAGAGGAAGGAGATCATCAGGGGATTCAAACCTATACTAAGTAATAGCAAAGAGAGACCATTTTTTAAGGATTCAGTAGTAGTGAATTGAATCAATGCCCCTATAGAGATGACAGAAATGAAAGTGCTAGAAATAAAAAATATTTCCTGCTAGCTACTGCTCAGGAAGCTAGCAGTATGACTTTGGAATCATGTGATTCCAAAGATTAAGAGATGATGGAGTAAGGGGGATATTTATGTTGGGTTTCTAGATTGATAAACATCAAATGAAGTGCTATAACACTATTCTCCAAATAATAAGTGATATTTATATCAAACAATTACAACTACTGCTAAACCCAGGGATACTGAGGTCTTCTCCCAAAGGGGTCCCTCTCAGCTCTGTATCAATGCATGCAATTGATCTGGATTCAGTCTTGAGCAAGCCTGATCTCTAAGGAGAGGAATTAGATTCCTTTTTTCACAGTTTGGCTAATTAAACCCATACCCTGGCGCATTAGGTTTTTTCTTGTATCTAGAGTCTTCCCAAAAAGGAAAGGAGAAAGACATTTAATGTGAAATATAAAGTATGAGACATAATTATTTCCTATACACAAAAGAAAGCTGAACAGAAAAGTGCATGAACACATTGACAGAAAAAATTAAAAGAGGTTTTAGTAACAACTTGTAAGTACTATCATACTTTTTCAGGAGGTCAGTATTGGAACTTTAAGAGAACATTAAGGAAATGCTGGATAAGCACTGCTAAATTCTACCATCCCTCCTCTCAAAGCCCAGTTCCACTGATCATCCAGTCAAAGGCTTTGGCTCCTCCTCTTGTTGGTCATCTTCTTTAATGATAAAAACTTCCCTTGCCTCCAGTCAGATCCAATTGACCCATACCTCCAACTTCTTTAACCTACAAGGCTGCTTCTAAGCCTATATATGTCTTTTTTATACCAATCCTTGGTTAACTGCTCAAGAAAGGAAACAAACTCACCTAATTGAGTCAGAGCTCTAGTTACAACATGGCCAGTGGTCAACCACCAGAAACTGGTTTGGAAGAAAATGGCCCCATCTCAAGGATACCCACTACAAGAAATCTAGTTAAAGAGAGCTACTTACCACTAAGGAGAATCAAAGGAAAAAAACATCAGAAATTCTCATTTTCAACTGATAGAGCACTCAGTCTGTCACCCCCTACCCTTTCCCACTTGTCTTGGGAAGGGGTGAAGATAAAGGGACAGATCAGTATTTTTTGTTTTGTTTTTGTTTTTGATCAAAGCACCATGTTCTCTTAGGGCAACCACCACATGGCCAGAAGCAGAAAGGGAGTTACCATCCCTAAAGTACCCAAATATTGAGCTAGTACATGATTGGCCAGAATCAGGAAGGGACAGTTTGCTCATGCCCTCTTCAATTCCCAGATATATATAGTACTTTAAACTTTACAAACTGCTTGACACATGTTATCTAAATTCTGCTCCAAAACAATCCTGTGCAATAGGTCCTACAGGTATTTATCATCTCCATTTTGCCAGTGAAGAACAGAGTCAGAGAGTTTAAGAGACTTGACTATAATGATGCAGTTTGTGTCAGAGACAGAATTTAACCCAGGTCTTCCTGAATCCAGGTCTAGAACTCACTCCACTATGTCATATTACCTCTCTGAAAACTTGCTATCCAAAAATCCAGTCTAACAAGCACTCAAGTGACTACCATGTACAAGACACTAGGCTAAATACTGGTTATCCAAAGACAAAGTAAGAAATAGCCGCTGCTCACATTCTGCTGTGTTATGCTATGGGCATAGGTAGTGGATTCCTAACAGGCTTTGGGGCAAATCATTTTTTGACCCTTCCCTCAGTCCTATAATATTTTGATGCCAATGAAATCAGTTTGAAATAAGCCTTAAGGCAGACTTTTTTTAAAGAGGAAAATAGTTGGAAAAAGGAGGACTTGCAGTCTGGGGGCAGGCTATAAATATATATCATGTTTTTAGTTAGGAGCAAAAGAATAAGTTTCGTCAAGTTTGCAGCAAATCAAAAATCTTGCGTACAATTACATTGGGAACTCTGTTTAGCTTTCCTGGGGTACATTCATGTTTGCATGATTTTTTTTCCTTTTTTTTTGGCAGAATACAGCATCCTGTTTTTAACAAATATTTCCCCAAAAAATTTCCTTCAAGGGTTTATTAAAAAGTTTAGAAATGCTTCCTGGATACTACTGAGATCCTACCAAACATTTTAATGATTTGAGAGTTAATGGGCTGGGGACATATGGATCACATTTCCCTTTAAAGTTCATGCGAGTTTAAAAATTAAGGGAAATGCATTTGGCAAAAGAAAAAATATTTTTAATGGTTTGGGACATGTAAAAATATTAAAATGTAGATGGATTTTCTCATTCTGACCTTTAATGTGTTTATTTGTGGTTTCCTGACAGATGCTTCTAACTGAAAATCAGTTTTAAAATAACAAATAAAAATCAAAAAGCATCTTATCCTCCTTTGTAAAATTGCAAAAATTGTTAACAATGTTAGAACAAATTGCTTGATCTAGTATAGGCTAGGATGCAAAAATACCTTATCTGGTGCATTTTATAAAAGGGTTGCCTCTTGGTAATATCTAGCAATATTTACCCTGTTCCTTTGTCACAAGAGTCTAAGCCTGTGTCAACATGGTATCCTTTTATAAATGAGATTCCAACTGTGTATGGGGATGACAGTTGGGTTCACAGCTGGCCTTAGTACTAGATGTTTCACAGACATTATTCCTATATTGAATTAAGCTAAATTACTGGCAAGGAAGAAAAAATTATATAGTGTCATGCAAAACCATGTAGTAATATTAGGCAATCCACTTCTTATCCTTTATTGGGAATTTGTTGGTGGATATTCTTTTGTTTCATTTTCATTTCCACTAAGAAAACAAAAAACAATGAATGATAAGCCCCATTCATTTAGGGGGTTTTGTTTTCTTATTTTTAACCCTAGGTTAAAAAAAACAACCCAGAAAATATTGAAAGGCAGTGTGGCAGCCCTGGGATCAAGTCCTGCCTCTTACACTAGCTTTGTGACCATGGACAAGTCACAGCCTTTCAGTGCCATAGGCACTGAGCTGCTGATCTGTAACCATGGAGGGAGCTTCTAACAATAGGATTTACCTACAGTGATGAAATTACATATCTAGAACCAATCTAGATAGATAGATAGATAATATATATCTAGAAATATATACACATACATATATGTATTGTGCATGTTCAGTTTTTTTTTCAGTTGTGTTTGACTCTTTGTGACCTCTTTTGGAGTTTCCTTGGCAAAGATACTGAAGTTGTTGCCATTTTCTTCTCCAGCTCACTTTATAGATGCAAAAAACTGAGGCAAACAGGGTTAAGTGACTTTCCTAGGGTCACACAACTAGTAAGTGTCTGAGTCTATATTTTAACTCAGAAAGATGAGTTTTCCCGATTCCAGGCCACCGCACCAATATATTTGTATGTATATGTGTACATATACACATATGTGCATATATACATGTGTGGAGGCAAGTATATATGCATATGTGTGCATGCATGCATACAACTATCCTTTGGTCTGAGACTGAGTCCAAAGCTAAGCAACCAATCCTGCTGGTAGTTTGATGGCTAAGATGGTACCTTAGGAATGAAAAGAAATAGCATGAGGTTTAGACTCAAGACCTCTGATTTTGTTCTGATTCTGCTACTGTCTGACTTTAACCAAATTACTTTCCCTCCATGTACCTCTGTCCTTAACTGTACAATGACTTAAAATAGATGATTAAAATACCTAAAGTCCCACCCAAATCTAAGATTTTATGTTAAACTACAAGAAATTATTTCAAGTGGTATGGCAAAGCTGAATCTAAGCAAAAATATGAAGTGAATCTTTGATGCCCTATTGCCTCAGTTTTAACGTCCCTTTTTCTTTCCTATTGCTTCTTGTTCCTTCACACCGAGCCCACCATACATCTTAGTGTTGTTTTCAACCTATCAAGCATTCCTTGATAGGTCTTGATAACTAAGCTGTTAATAGATAAAGACAGGTTGGAAACTCTCCCAAGGAGGCCTGCATTTTCCAGCTTTACAAAAGAAAAGTCTTTGATATCCAAGAGAATAAAATAGTCAAACGAAGATGGGAGCTGAAATGTGGAGTCCAGTCTCATACACAGATCCCAAATATTGGCAATTCATTTATATTTCCCTTATCTCTCCTTCTATACTATGGGAATAGGAAGGAAAGAGGATCACTGAGGAGAAAAATGCTAATGACAAAAGGGAGTATAAATAAAAAATGAAAAGAAAGAAGTATTGATCAATTATTTCCAACCTAACTCACAGAAGTTAGATGGGTGCCCTTGGGGAAATCCACTAATCCTACACTGTCTGAGATTCTTGACCTGTTAAAGAGGAAAGCATCAAAATATATCCACAAAATCGCTCTAGCGAATGCCTTAGTGGGGAACCAACCACCTTAGTACAGGAACTCCCCATCTATGGTTTCTGTGGCAGATTTTACTAGTATTAGTGAGCTTGGCTACCAAAACACTCAATAGATAAATCTGAGAAAAGCTATGCTTGTAGCTGTTAGCACTATGGCTGAAGTTTGGGCCCTAGCCTAGAAGAAGAGAAAGACAATAGTCATTATCTGGGAAATCACTGATGATTTTGGCAATACCTAACTACCCCATGCTATAATGTGATCATAAGACATTTGGCCAAGATAGAGATTTTTTTATAAAATTACTGAACCCATTGATGATGGTACCCATGAGGTCATTCTTCACATATTTGCTTTTCATCAATGTCTCTTTCTCACTGGACTAAGGACTTTTGCAAGGACTTGGTTAATAGGGCCAATATTTGTTACATGACATGGTAGACATTTAATGGAAAATGCACCTATCTTGAAATACAATCCATACGCATCAAAGAGGAAGGAGGATGCAGTAGCTCACTCTGTAAATGAACAAAAGTATGTGTCACAGAAAATTAGAAATGACTAAACACTCATCCATTACCCATTTTAAGCAACATTCCTTAATGATTCTAAATGAAACAGAAAATTAAAAATCTGTGAGATGAAGACAGTAGCAAATTGAAATACTTACTCAGGAATGGTATGAATGCAGCCAGAAGCTAACATTTCATATTTATGTAACTACACTAATGGGGAAAATGAGTTGTCATGCATTCTTTTATAATGAGAATGTGATTCACTAAGCTTATTTTTAGTTCAAAAGCAGAATCCAAGAGATAAATTTAGAAAGGTGGCATTCAGAAAAATGACTCAGTTTATGGGCTAGATCAGAACATCCTGTATCTGTAGGCCATTCCCTTTCTTTGAGATCCCTGGGTTATAAAAATTAATCATCATTCAGTGACATGATCTGGGATAGGAGTGCCCTAGTAAAGAGGTAGGTTTATGACCTGCAGAGTCCAGAAAGAGGATCTGAATTACAGTGTCATATATGAAGAAGAAAGACAGTGTTATGTAGTAGAGAGTTGACTTTAGAGTCAGTCGGACCTTGGTTCAAGTTAAGCCTGTGACATGTATTGACTGTGTAACCCTGGACAAGTCACTTAACCTTCTAGTGCATTAGAAAATTCTTTAGGAATATAAGTTGCAGAGAAGGTCCTGATCTACATTGATAGAAGTTTCCTCACTTGAAGCTCCCTATAACAATGAAATAATAGACCTAGTCCATACCTGAAGAAGTCATGCAGCTAATACCTCAAGGTTGTAGTGGAATTATCTAAGCCAAATCCTTGTAAAGGAAGGGGATGGGAGTGGTATAGACAGAGCCATTCATGAAGCCTGGGCAGTTGTTATCACCAGGGACAATTCGAGAGGACTGATGGATGTGAGTTCCATAATCTGCTGGTATCTGATAAAAATTGGTAGATATCAAACTGGTAGATGTGAATTATTCACTCCAAAAGCATTTATTAAGCACTTTACTTACGTGCCAGATTTAGTGCCAAATGGTAGCATGGGATGAAATAAACATTTATTAAGTGCCTACTGTATGCCTTATTCTAAGGCACTATGTTAAGCACTTCATTTGATCCTCACAACAATGCTAGGAGCTACATGCTATTACCCCAGTTTTTATAGTGTTGGAAACTGAGGCTGAACAAGGACAAGTGTCTAGACCAGAGTCACACAGCTGGGACGTGTCTGGGGCTGTATTTGAACTCAGATCTTCTTGACTCCAGGTCCAGTGCTTTATCCATTGAACTACTGCACTTCCTAAGTAAGGATACAAATTTTTGTTTATGAAATAAGTCATACAAATACAAAGACAAAGCAAAAATAATTCCTGCTCTCGAGTAGCTCTTGTTCTAATGGAAGAGACAACAGATATGGGTATATTTCTAGATATAGATGTATACACGTGTACTACATATGTCCACATGCATATATACTTACAGGTTACACCTTATGTATACACACATATATGATATGTGTAAAGAAAGTAGAAGTGAGCTTTAGAGAGGGAGGCATGACCATCTGGGGTGGCAGGGAAAGGCCTCTTGCAGAAGGTGGGGTTTAAGCTTAGTCTTAAAGGAAGCCAGGGATTCCAGGAGGCAGGGGTGAGGAAAATGTTGCAGGCATGGGGGAGAGTCAGTGAAAAGGCCCAGGACAAAAGACATAGACCCAAGTGTGAGGCACATCCAGTAGGCCAGTATGGATCTGGACTGTACAGTATGAAGAAGGGAGCAATGTGTAAGATACAAGGAAGTGGTGATACTGTTCTCTCTTGTGATTCTCTCTTACCTATCTCAATACTCCCTCTTAGTCTCCTTTGATGGAACTCCCTCCAGGTCACATCTGTCAACCATAGGTGACCCCAAGGCTCAATTCTAGACCCTCCTCTCTTCTCCCTCCATAATATTTTGCTTGATGGTCTCATCAGCCCCCATGAATTCAATTATCATCTATACATAGATATTTCTGAAATCTATTTATCAAGCCCTGAACTCTCTCCTGACCTTGAGACTCACTTCTCCAACTGCCTAATAGACTTCTTGGACTCAATACCCAAAAAACTTCTTAAATTCAACATGTTCAAAACTGAATTCATTATCTGTCCCCCAAACCCACCCCTTCTCCTAACTTTCCCATTATTGTCTAGGATACTACTATCCCCAAAGTCACCCAGGTTCAAAACTTAGGAGTCATCTTTAATTTATCATTCTTTCACCCAGATATCTAATTTATTGCCAAACTCAATCTATTCAACCGTCACACCTCTAATATAGGCTTCCTGTGACTTCTTCTCTGACAGCTACCACTCAAGTGGGGAACTTCATCACTTCACACATGGACTATTTGAATAGACTTCAGGTTGGTCTCCATTGGTCAACTGCCTTCCCACTCCAACCCATCTTCCACACAGCTATCAAAGTAATCTTCCTAAAGTACAGATCTGACCATGTCACTCCCCACCCAATAGCTTCCCATTGCCTCTAGGAGTAAATAGAAAATCCTTTTTGGCACTTAATGACCTTCATAATTGGTCTCCTTTCTAATTTTAGAATCTTCTTAGACCTTCCTCCCCTTCACATACTCTACAATCCAGTGAAACTGGCCTTGTTCCCTGAATACAAAATTCCATTTCCTGACTCCCGTGAATTTTCATTAGCCGTCCCCCATTCCTGTAAGTCTCTCTCCTGTGTCACACCTCCTAGCTTTCCTGGCTTCCTTCAAGACTCAGTTAAAATTCCATTCTAGCAAGAAGACTTTCCCAGTCTCCCTTAATTCTACTTCCTTCTTCTGTATTAAAAAAAAAAAAAAATATATATATATATATATATATATATACATTTATGTGTGTGTATGTATGCATATACACAGAAAGACACAAAATGCAAATATATGTTGTGTGTTACATATAAAATTTACAGATATGTAACATATATATTCATACATATGTAGAAGTGTGTATAAAATTGATTTGTACATTATTATTTGCATGTTGTCTCCTCATTAGATTGTGAACTTCTTGTGGACAAAGGGTGCCTTCACCTTTTTTATATCTTCAGTGCTTAGCACAGTACCTAACACATAGTTAACAAATGCTTTTTTATTGACTTGTTAACTTAAAAGAGATTAAGTGACTTGTCCATAGTAATATAGTCATTAAGCACCTGAGGCAGAATTTTAACTCAAGTATACTGAATCCAAGTCAAAGTGGTTGGATTAAATGGCCTCCAAGATGACTTTCAGACCTAGATCTTTAATCCTTCACTTTAGAGGGGAGACTTTAACTCTGCTCTTCCTCACTCTGAAAACCACTATCCTTAAAGAGGAAGAAACATCAAATTAAATAAATAAAAACAATATTAGAGACAAATGGAGGGAAATATAACTCAACCTTAAATATGAATGGATTAAAGAATCCAATAAAACCAAGAAGAGTGATAGATTTTACAAGAAAACAAAACTCCATAATCTGTTAATTTATCAAAAATATAACCAAAAATCAAAGAAACACACAAAATAAAAATTAGGATCTGTAAAAAAAAACAAAACTTACTATGCATTAAATGAATAAAAAAAAAAGCAGGCTTTGAAATCATGCTACCACACAAAATAAAAATGAAAATTCAAAAGATGCACAAATAAGAAAATTGCATTATGTTTAAAGGAATTATAGGCAACTAAGCCATAGCAATATCAAAATTATATTCTCCAAAAATCATAGTATAAAAATTAATAAGTGAAAATTAGCTGAATAGTAGGAGACTTTTTAAATGTGAACAAATCCAACAGAAAATAAATGAAGAAAAGAAAAAAAAAATATATATATATATATAATTGAATGAATTACTGGAGAAACTAGAACCAAAAGACATAAAAATTAAATGGAAAATCAAAAGAATATAAATGTATATGTGTGTATAAATATAGATAGATATGTGTGTGTGTGTGTATATATATATATATATATATATATATTATATGGACTCAGCACCACATGGAGCTCTTACAAAAATTGTCACCATATAAGACACTGTGAGATTAAAAAATATGTGTAGAAAGGCAAAAATAACAAACATATCCTTTGCAGATCAAAATTTAATGAAAATAATAAATAGTTCCAATATGTAAATCCAAGTAGAGACTTAACAAATGAAATTTTAATTAATGGGTTAAATAATAAATCATAGAAATAATTTATACTTTTTTGAAAGACAAGAATAATCATGAAACAACATGCCAACATCCCGGAACATAACTAAAAGAAAAATTATATTCTTAAAAACAAAAACAAAAACACAAAAATAAGAAGATGAATGAACTAAATGTGCATTTTAAAAATTGTAAGGCCAACAGACACACAAAGCTAAAATAAACACAATAAAGAGACACTGAAAAATTAGAAGAAAAATAGATCAATTGGAAATTTTTAAAAGACTATAGAAGTGATAAGCAAAATTAACAACTGGTTTTTTAAAAGACTTACAAAATTGATCAGAAGAAGCCAGAAAATCAACCCAATAATACGGTAAATGCAAAAAGTAAAATTATAACAAAATCAGAAGAAATAAAAAGAATTGTTAGAATCTACTACACACAATTATATACATACATACATACATATATACACATATGTATACACATATAGTAATTTTTTTTAATCCAAGAGGCAATAATAGAAAGGGGGATACCATTCAAGATAAACTACTTGGGGATCATTTTACCAATGAACATGAGATATTTATATAGATTCAATTACAAAGTATGCCTTAAAGAAATAAAGGGACAGCTTAAATAGCAAAAAGAATATTTGATGCTTATGAAAGGGCCAACCCAATCCAATAAAAATGACAAGACTACTAAATTT
This sequence comes from Gymnobelideus leadbeateri, assembly GCA_011680675.1. Taxonomy (NCBI): domain Eukaryota; kingdom Metazoa; phylum Chordata; class Mammalia; order Diprotodontia; family Petauridae; genus Gymnobelideus; species Gymnobelideus leadbeateri. Next base: position 26,118 of record WOXC01009679.1, on the reverse strand, counting down.
AATTTAGATATGGTTCCAGAAAAACCTGGAAAGACTTATATGAACTTGTGAAAAGTGAAATGAACAGAACCAGGAGAATATTGTACAGTAATAGCAAAATTGTAAGGATGACAAACTGTGAAAGGTTGTGATGTATTCTGATCAATACAATGATCCAAGATAATTCCAAAGGACCCATGATGAAAAATGCTATCCACCTCCAGAGAGATTCTGAATGCAGTTTGAAGTATATTTTTTTTACTTTTGTTACTTTTGTTGTCTTATTTGGTTTTCTTATGCAATATGGCTAATATAAAATATGCTTTGCATGACTTCACATGTATAATCAATATCATATTTTTTTGCCTTCTCAAGAGTCAGGGGAGGGAAGAAAGCAAGGAAGAAAGCATTATAAATGAATGTCAAAAAATTTTACATGTGACTGGTAAATATTTGACAAAATAAATAATTTTTTAACTTACAAGAAGCAGATTGTGTACCTTTCACAATTATGGATAGGAGATGCATTCTTTACCAAATAAGAGACGGAGAAAATTATAAAAGGTAAAAATAGTTATTTTGATTAGAAGAAACTAAAAGGCTTTTGCACAAGCAAAATTAATGCAACTAGGGTAAGAAAGGAAATGATTAAATAGGGAAAATCTTTGCATCAGATTTCTCAAATGGGGCACCTAGATGTCACAGTGGATAAAGCAATAGCTGTGGAGTCAGGAGGACCAGAGTTCAAATCCAGCCTCAGACGCTTGACACTTAATAGCTGTGTGGCCCTCGGCAAGTCATTTAAACCCAACTGCTTTACAAAAAAAAACAAAACAAAAACAAAAAAATCCTCAAACAATGGTTTGGTATTCAAGAAACAACTAAAAGACACACATATAGTTGATATAAATATAAATATAGATATGACAAAAAGCCATTTCCAATAGATCAATGGCTTAATATGAACTAATACTTCTCAAAAGAATTGTAAGCTATTAACAACCATGTAAAAGAATGTTCCAAATCACTCATAATAAGAGAAATGCAAATCAAAACAATTCTGAGATTTTATCTCATACTTAGAAAATGTACAAAAATGACAAAAGTATAAGAAGAGTCTTCTGGAGGGTTTGTGAAATCATGAGCATTCTAGTGTATTATTAGTTGAGCTGTGAATCAGCACCATCATTTTGGAAAACAATTTAGAATTAAACAAATAAAATTACTGAAATGTCTATACATTTTTAACAAGAGCTTCCATTACTAAGCATATTAAGTCACTGATAACAAGAAAATCTTGCTGTACAACAGAATATTTACTTCAACTGTTTTTGGTAGCAAAGAACTGGAATCAAAGTACATAGCCATGAGCTGGGGAACAGCCAAACAAATTGTGGTACATGTATATAATGGAATATTACTATGATATAAGAAAACATAAATATTACTAATACAGAGATGCATAGAAAGATTTATATAATTTCATGTAGAATGAAGTAAGCAGAGTCAAAAAATATATACACCATGATTACAGCAATATAAATGGAAAGAACAAGAAACATAAAATGATGAATAAGTGAATATTGCAACACAAAAAACAAACATGGCTCCGAAGAAGAGATATGAGAAGACTCTTCCTATTATTACTTTGCAGATTCAGGATTTTCATATATCAATAGATTTTATTTATTTTTCTCTCTTTTTCCTTTAAAAAAATATTTGTCATATGGTATGGCTCTTTGGGAGGGAGAAGGATACAAGGAGAAAATTAAGCAATGTAAAAACAAAAGATATCAATACAAATTTATTTGAAAGGGGAAAAAAATAATCAGTCCCATTAAAATGAGGCAAGCATCCAGGTCAAATCACCAACACTACAGTGTTTCTAACACTAGCTCTTCTCTGTTTCATTAAGGAAAATATCAGTTTAGGATCACCTATCAAAGCTATTCTCCTTTCCCATGTCTACTCTTTTTCCATAGTATTTTTGCCAAACACTTCCATAATATATCCTTGCTCATAAACTAGAATACACACACACAATTTTCATCATGGAGTATGCATGTGTGTGTGTTTCCTTTCTGTCAAATATCTAATAAGTATTTGCATTATTGAATTGCCTATCTAATACTTACCTGCATGCTTTTTTCTCTTTAGATATAAATCACCATCCCCAGGTTGAATTTCTTTAGTTCCACCTCACTTAGAATTATCTATGTGGGTAAATTTCTTCCAAAAACTCTATTATTTAACAAAGGCAAAAGTAAAATCCCTTTCTCACTCCTTCCACTAGGTCTATAATCCTCAGCAAGCCAACAAATAATAAAGTAATGATCTTTCCTTTGGTTATGCACAGATGAAAATGGTATCTTCAAGTTGTGTTCAAAATTAGTATGGGAGAGGTGATTTAATACCTCCAAGCACTAACTTCAAAGTTGATATTTTACTACTATTACTAACTCATTCACTGCAAAACCAGAGATGATGTCAGATATGGAGTCTCATGCTAACAAGGTGAAGAAATCAGAACACTACTACAAAGAAAGGAAAACCTGCCAAACACGAGCCCAAGGGCTAAACCAAGACCTTAAGTGTGCAGTTAGGCAAATCATCGGGGCCTTCTTTGGCTAGAGTTGAATCTCCAGTTAATGATGAATTGGAACTCCATTATTTCCACCTGCCTCTTAGTTGGATCATTGTTGGAAGTAAAACAGCCTGGCTAAAAATCGAGTAGCCTAGTGCACAAGGAATGGGTTCTTGACAAGAACAAGGAGGTTCTTGACTCCAGGTCACACAATGAATTGAATTCTCTTCTACTGCAATTCAGAATATCATTCAGTTCACATTTAGGTCTGACCCATTTAAGAAGGAGGAGTTTATATATTCTGACAGAGTTGACATTTCTAACTGCAAAGGAAGGAAGTTCCTTAAAGCCGAAAGCCTAAAAAAGTAAAACCAGGTGTTTTGCAGCTGTAGAAATAGTGTGTATATGTCTATAATTATTTATGGAGGTGCCTATGATTTGATTTTCCTAAAGTCCCAATGCTTTCTGAAAAGTAAAGTTTTTTTTTGAGAGAGTTCAAATCCTAGAATACTAGAATCACAAGATCCTAAAATTGGAAGGAACCTCAAAGGTCTTCTAGTTTAATCCATATCCAAATCATGACTCCAAGCTAAATTTCTAGCAAGTGATCGTTTAACCATGCTTTGAAAACTTTCATTGGCAAGGAACTCAATACTTCTAGAAGCAATCTCATTCTATTTTTGGACTTTTCTCATTGTTAGAAAATTATTCCTTGTGCTGAGCCAAAATCTACCTCCCTGTAACCACATCTGATCTTTACTCCAAAGCCAGGTAGAATAAATCCAATTCCTCTTCTATAAGAGTACCTTCCAAAAATTAGGGTTGTTACATAATTTCTCTTTATTCTTCCTTCATTCATGATAAATATTCCCAAGCCCTTTGATCAATCTTTATATGTCATATCATATGTCATGTCATTTAATTAATGCTTATTGATTGATTGATTCCTCCTAGCTTTGAGGCCAGTTTTCTATCTGCTAAAACAGACTATCTCTTTTTCTTGTACACAACCAGAAGTAGCACCTCTAATGCTACTTGGCCATTGATATCTTCTGATGGTGTCATTCTGTCCCACTCACCAGACCTGCTCCTTACTAGTCTCCATTGAATATGGGTCCTCTGCCAAACTCATCTCCACTGAACACATGATCCCCAGTAGATGCTCCTCCATTGCATGCATACCTTCTGCCAGATGCTAATATGCTGGACATATTGTCTCAACCTATGGTTGTAGAGCCTCTCTATACTTCCAGATTCTTGCTTCAGATGGAATTGTGGTTTCTGCTAGAGCTCTTTCAATTTAAATCCCAGAGTCTTTATGTTATGTCTTAGTTTGGTTTAGTCTACAGTTGTTTAGAAATGTAACAGCCCTTGCTTCAGCCAGAATAGCACCAAGGAAAGCCCTTCCACTGAATGAGTCACCTATCTTCTCCTTTTGGGGTCTTGAATTCTGATTTTCAACTAATTTTCCCCAAAAGTACCAAGCTCTTTAAAACAAAGATCAGAGGCAGACCTAGCTAAATAGGTAACCCCCTCAGGTCTTTTGAACTGAATTTACTTATCTCTGGGCTTGGGTCTCCATGGATAACCTCATTCTAGTGTATAGAAGCATTTCCCTGCTTTTTGATTTTAATCTCTAAAAACTAAACCAAACCTAACCATCCATATAGAGGTTAGCCATGCAACAATTGCCAAAGAAACTCTGGGGTCAGGATGCCCCGATTTCTTAAATCCAAAATCCCTTCTTTTTTAACATAGATAATTAAGTAGAGAAAAACCACAAATTCAGAGTCTAGCCACATTCCTGGCCTTTAGCATTTATTTATGACCAACAAAGCCTAAAGATGCTTTGAGCTCACCTCTATATCAGAACTACAAAATCTTGGTGCTAAAAGAGATCTTAGAGGTTGTCTTGTATAACTCTCATCTGAACCATGAAACACCTCTATAACATTCAATTTAATTCAATTACAAATTTATTAAGTACCTGCTAAATGTAGCTAGGTTGCACAATGGATAGAGTACCAGGCTTGGAGTCAGGAAGAACTGAGTTCAAATCCGGCCTCAGACACTTACTAGCTATATGACCCTGAACATGTCACTTAATCCTGTTTGCCTCAGTTTCCTCATTTATAAAATGAGGTAGAGAAGGAAAGGGCAAATCACTCCAGTATTTTTGCCAAGAGAACTTGATTGAGAAGAACCAAATAAAACTGAACCAAATGAACACCAACAAATCCAGACTATAGCATATTCTTCATTTTTTGAGGCAGCCAAGCAGTTCAATAGATAGAACAATGGGTCTGGAGTCAGGAAGACCTGAATTCAAATTTGATACTTACCAGTTGTGTGATCCTGGGGAAGTCACTTATCCTCTGTTTGTCAACCCACTAGTGAAGGAAATGGCAAATTAGCCCAGTATCTTTGTCAAGAAATCCTCATTGACAGTATTGGTCTGACGTGGTCCAAGGGGCCATGAAGAGTCAGACACAACTGAACAACAAAAACAACCAACAAATTTAAATCCATTGTTCTTTTATGGGCAGTTAGGGGCCACAATGGGTAGCATGCCAGAGCCAGAGTCAGGAAGTCTTATATTCCTGTGTTCAAATCTGGTCTTAGGCACTTCCCAGCTGTGTGACCCTGGCAAGTCACTCAAACCTGTTTACCGCTAAATGAGCTGTAAAATGAGCTGGAGAAAGAAATAGCAAATCACATCAGTATCTTTGCCAAGAAAAATCCCAAATGGACTCATGAAGAGTCATGAAGGACACAATGGAAAATAACTGAACAACCACAAAAATTGCAAAACACTCTGCCAGGTATTAAGAATGGAAAAGTAAAAATAAAGTAGTTCTGCTCTCAAGGAGCTTTCATCCAAAACAAGTGTTCATTCAGACTCCATTTAAAGAACTCCAGTAACAAGGAACCCACTACCTTGCCCAATACATGGTGATAAAACCTTAACTAGGCTCCAAGTCATCTCCTTCTCCTCTACAAAACTCCTCCTTACTTTCTTGCCTACTATCTTCACCACCACTAAGATGAACAACATCTCCTCTTCACAAAGAAATTGTATCTGGGGTGGGGGGTTGCCTGTACCTCTCTTAAAAATACAAACTTTAGACTTGCTCTGGGAAAATCACTAAAACAAGTGAGATGGATGTTTGCTCCTTTCAACACGCATAGGAATAACAATAGTGCTAAGACATAAGTCCTGGGAAAGTTCTGACTGTCTTTTTATTTTGTCACTGGTTTATTCCAGCACTCCCAGGTGCAGCATGACTTTCCTCTCCATGCCAAATTGTAGGGTTGTGCTCTTTGACACTCTGATTTGTTCTCTAAGCTATAGCAGAAAACTGCAGCTGCTGACTTCTGGCCAGTCCTCTCTGACAATACAGAGATTCCACCTAGCTCTCCACCTGCCATTGGTCCTGATCAAGTCCTTCCTAAAGAAGAGCACTGACCTGGTAACTGCCTGCCAAATGTCCAGTTTTCTCCTCAGTCCACAGCCTCGGCCCTCTGATTCATTATATCATAGAACTGATTCAACACTGTCGTCTACTGCTATATTCAGGGGTGCAAGATGGAAGAATCATCTTCCTCTTTATGCAATCCTTTAGCATTAGAACCTAAAGTTGTCCTCATAATCCAAATCAAAACATCTCCTGCAAAGCACTGCCCAAGACACATCTGTGTCATTATGTGGCCATTATGGCCCCATTCCCTCTAAGAAAAAAAGTTTCCAACATTCAACAAGAACCTTTCAGTGACTGAAAATTCCTCTAGTTTATCCTATTCTGTAACTCAGGTACAATAAAAATTCACGAATGACATATTTTTTTTCCTTAATGCCACATTAGGAAACATCATCTTTCAGCATCCATAAGGTACATTTGCAAAATTCAAAGCAGGAGGGAGGGTTTTTTTAATGACTTCTCTTGGATACATGCACAGATCTAAATCAGGCTGCATGTTACAAGGTATCAGAAGCAATTTTCATTTCTCTAAAACATTATTCTTCCCTCCATGTGATAGTAACAACTGATAGAAACATCACAAATGAAACTGAGACAGATCACAATTTGGAAATTGAAAGCAAACCGGAAAAGCATCTGCTACATCACTGACTGTCTCCTGCCAAGTTTGTAGATAAGCTTCAGAGGCTGCAAAGCACTTAGAAAAGCAGAGAGGGAGTGCAAAAATATTTCCAAATGCTTCTGCCTTTGAGAAGCACTGATATTCTTTCACAGAATTCTCAAGTGCTCAAGGCTTCCCATTAATATAATATAAAAGATGTGTTCAAATGCTGCCTGCCTCCACTAAATACAGAACCTTGTGGCTCTGACTAATGTTATAAGATGAATAACTTGCTAAAAATATTCTCTCTCTCTCTCTCTCTCTCTCTCTCTCTCTCTCTCTCTCTCTCTCTCTCTCTCTCTCTCTCTTCCTCCCTTCCCTTCTTTCCTCCCTCTTCACTCTTTTCCTCCTCCTTATCTTTCAAAATATGTTCAGAGTTTGTTCTTTTAGTAAAATGCCATGAGTGGCCAATCAGTGTCTATATATGCAATTGTAAATGCCATACCTCTGCAGTTGCATCTGCTTTGATACAATTTCCCTGTGCTAAAGATCTCACTAGCCATCAGTGTGTGTACCAGATGGAGCTAGCTGCTTTGACACTACACGGTACCTGTAAGCCATCCAACAGTTTAGAGGAATTAAATTACTCCATCTGTTCTTGCAGCTTGCTCAGAGACTGTCCCTTCTACATTAACTTTTTTGTTTGTTAATAAATAACGAAGAGATGCTTTGTAAATTCTAGAACTTGGCTGAATCGTAAGAGCTGACAAAATTCTCCCACTGCTGACTGAACTAACTGATTAGTAGACCAGCAAGCATTGAGTGCTTCCAGGCATTTAGGTGGAACAGTGGTTAGAGTGCTAAGACTAAAGTCAGGAAGACTCATCTTCCTGAATTCAAATCTGGCCTCAGGCACCTACAAGTTGTATGACCCTGGACATGTCACTTAATCCAGTTTGCCTCAGTTTCCTCACCTGTAAAATGAACTCCAGGGTCTTTGCCAAGAAAACTCCAAATGGAATCACAGAGAGTCAGACACAACTGAAAAGAATGAAAAACAGTGATTGAGCATTTCCATGTGTATAAGATTTTGTGAGGCACTGTGGGGGTAAAAAAGAAATCTATGTTGACTCCTAAGGAACTTATAATCCAATTAATGAGAAATAGATATGACAAGATAAACATATGAAATTATTATTGAACAAGTATTGTATATTGATTTTTTAAAAAGTGCTAAAGTTCATGGCACAAACAATTAGGTATGTATATTAAGAGGTACATTGTGCCAGATAATAAGTGAAAAAGAATTTTAAGAACAAAGAGATCAGCATGACCTGGTCACTGAGAAATCTTCAGGGGGAGATTGATCTTGAGCTGAGCTTTGAAGAACAGATAAGATGAGACAGTGGAGAAGGAAAGAGTATTTCAGGAGCAGCAAATAACATGAATATGGAAACAGAACTGTAAGCATATCATATGGGGGTGAAAAGTCTACTAAAAAAATGTGTGTTTAAAGGACAGATAAATCATAGTTTTTGCTATCCACTGAGTTTTCAATCTAGCTGAAAAAATTATACTACAGACTTGTCTTCATGAACAATATCAGTCAATAAACATTTATTAAGCACCTATTATATGCTAGGTACTGTACTAAGTGTTGGGGATACAAAAAAAGAGGCAAAAGATAGTTCCTGCCCTCAAGGAACTCACAATCTAATATGACCTAGCACATCATAAAATAGTCTGAAAAGCATGGACTTGTCCAAGATCATACAGATAACATGTGATAAAGCCAAGACTGGAACTCAAATTTCATGATTACTTAAACATTGCATTTTTGGCTATAGGAACTCAGAGGAGAGAAAGACTGGTTACCATATGTTTATTATAGAAGACTTCATGGAGGAAATGGTATTTCATCTAAGCCTTGAAGGACAAGTGGTATTTTATTTTGTGACCTGTAGTTTAATCTGTTTTCTCAGATTGTTTTGATAGGATATGGTGGTTCCCAGCTCATAAACAATGTAATCATAGGGTATTAGTTGACCTGTGTCAGAGAGAGGTCTTCTATCACCAACATCTTAGCACACAACTGCTGAAATTACCAACACATGAAGAGAAGAAGACCAGAACTGGGGCCAGAGAAGAGATACACTGACCACAGGAACAGAAGAACAATACCCAAAAATAATGATAAACTTAGAGAAAAGCAGCAGAAAATAGCATTATCATATTACCAGAGCAGTCATCATACCTCTAGGATCAAGGATATGTATTACTCTGGTTATTTGTGCCCTGGCCAGATATGTGCCCTACACATATGCCCTCGACACATTGCCCTTATCACATGGGTTCTAGGCATAGGTTCCTTTACATATATTTCTTTTTTTTTCTTTTTGAAGGGCAATTGGGGTTGTGACTTACCCAAGGTCACATGGCTATCTTTCTGTGTGTTAAGTGTCTGAGGCCATATTTGAACTCAGGTCCTCCTGACTTCAGGGCTTGTGCTCTATTCACTGTGCCACCTAGCCACCCCCACATATATTTCTTAATGGTATATAGTCTCTGTGAGTATGCCCTTTATGTACACTCCCTGGTAACACAAATTCTCTTTATATGAACTCACCTCCAGATTTATTCCAGGCTATATCCCAGAGGGCTGAGAAGTTAACTCTTACAACCTCTATTAAGGCCTATGTAATCAAATCTAAACCTGACTCATAAGTATTTATTCCAGTGATTAGATATAACTTTCAATTAATAAATAACACAAAATAAAATGAGGGACCAGTTTTCAATTTCAAAGAAAAGTATGTATAGGAATATATTTTTTTACTTCATTTGCCATGTTATTTAATTAAATATCTTTTGTTTTGAATTAAGATGTTCTCTGGCTGGCTAGTAAAAGTAAACACATAGTTGGGAGCTTCTGAACTACAGTTTTAAGTGGCTTCTGGCCCCACAGCACGTCTCAATCTTGAGGTATCATTGCTGGGGTCTCATATGTGAGATGGGGTGCTACAGAGAGTGAAGTAGAGATGACCTCAGTGTGAGTGGAGTTAAATATTTCTTAGAAATTACAGACCTTCAAGAGTAGGCCCAGGATTCCTCTTCCCTGCCAGAATAAAAGTAGCTATGGCATACAAGACATAACAGTAGACTACAAGCCAAGAGAACTGGGCTCTAAGTCATGGTTCTTCCACGACCTTGGGAAAGTAACCTAATCACTCTGGGGCTCAGTTTTCTCTTCTTTAAAATGAAAGACTAAATAATCCCCAAAGGCCCTTTGATCCTGTGAATGTCTATGGCACTGGTCATAAGGATAAGGGATAAGAGAGAAGAGTATGCTGGCTTTCTGCTTCACCCTTAAAAGAGCAGGATTTCTGGAGGCTTACTTCATTAGACCAGTGATTTTGACTACCTTGTCCCAGGAAGCCTCTGAATTGAACTTGAGAAGATATTACTGTATTTTCAGAGTAAATGGAAATGTGCTACTGGAGCTGGGACTATGATCCCTCCCACATCTTCAGGACCCAATTCACTGTCCAATTTATCCCCCAATTATGAAGTGAGAGGTCTCTGACATGACGTCTGCATGGATCTCTGATAGATGTAGAAAAGATTAATTATATTATTTTTGCCATAGACAACCTTGATCTGAGTCTAGGGTGAGCCTGAATGAACCTACAAGTATGCATTAAGTGACTTTAACTTTGATGCTTAGAAGGATACAAGGGCCCACAGCTAAGTAGAATATTATATTCTTAATCTCTAGACTATTTTCTGACCCAGTCATGAAACACTGGTCACTAAATAGAAGCAAGGTTTCACTCCTTTGACTGTGTGTCTCTTACTTTTTCCGGCCTAACACCTAACGTAAGAGCCTCCTCTTCCTCAGGCACTTTTTTCTGATGCTAAAATGTTAGCAGGGTCAATCAGCAAACAATAAAGGGAGTTAATCCTAAATTTTCTAGGCAAATACATCTGTCAAGGAAAATTTTTTTGACTAGAAAATGAACTGTCTTTGGACTTCTTCCTTACAGAAACCAGATCAACTAAAACTGCTTTAGTTGCCCCTCACATGACCAGCTCATAAATATATAACGCATTTTGATCAGTTGAATGATAGGGATTTTTTAAAATTTTAAATGATATTGTTTCCACAGAGCTACAAATAGGTTGAGCAGAGCATAAATGGAAATTATTCTTTACCATAAATTTGCTGCCATGCAATAACCTATTAAAAAGCTAGACTGGGGTAGGGAACCTGTGATCTTGAGGTCACATGTGGCCTTCTAGGTCCTCTGGTGCAGCCTTTTATCTGAGTAGTCCCTTTTATCAGAACAGATCCTTTTATTAATGGGATTTGCTCTGTGAAGTTTGGATTCAGTCACAGGGCAGCCCTTGAGGACCTAGAGGGTCACATGTGGCTTCAAGGCCAGGTTCCTCACCCCGAGCTAGACATTCTAAGATCCATGCACCTAGTAAGACTCAATATATATTAAATGAAGCACATAGAATTACATAGAAAACCAATTATATTAAAGAGTTAAAATTTTTTAAAAAGTTCATGGACCCCAAGTCTGCTTGTCTATATAATAGTTACTCTTCATCTGCCCTCTCATTCCCCACTCACAACTTCATCATGCCTCTTGTACTGAGTACCTTCCCCTCACACCCTTTTCATCTTCCTTTTATGTGGTATCTTCCCCCATGAGCATCTTTAGGGCAAGGACTGTCTCTTGTCTCTCTTTGAATCTTCAGCACTTAACATAGATTGTGGTACCTAGTTGGCACTTAATAAATGCTTATTGACTGACTCTTTTGGCATTAAAAGTCCTTCATAACCTGCCCTACACACGTTTCCAGTCTTGGTGCATCTTGCACTACATCCCCCCCTCACCCCCATGTGCTTCATGAGTCAGTAATACTGGCCACTTTGCAGTTTCTCTCACAACGCATTCCCAATCTGGGATATTTTCACTGGCTGTTCCCCATGCCTAGAATTCTCTCCCTCCTCATCTCTCCCTTCTGACTTCCTTACCTTCTTTCAAGTCCCAGATAAAAACCCAGCTTCTACAAAAAGCTTTTCCTGATCCTTCTTAATGCTAATGCTTTCCCTTTGTTGATTATCTTCAATTTATCTTATAGCCTGTTTGTATATAGTTGTTTTTATGTTGTGTCCCCTTCCCCCATTAGACTGTGAACTCCTTGAAAGGAGGAACCACTTTTTGTCTTTCTATTCCAGAACTTAACACAGTGCCTAGCATATAGTAGGCACTTAATACATATTTATTGACTTCTAGTTACTAAGTACTGCTCCCCCAGTAAATGGGTTACTGCCTTGTTTTCTTATGATAGAGTCCTTGCCTGGTAGTCCCAGTGAGAAAATTCCCAGGCTTTGAATTCTAGTCTCCCTGTTACTGGTCTCTGATACCAGGTGAGAACCTCTTGATGCCAGGCACCCACTAATCTAAAAACCCCGCCAAATGCCAGGATAAGGGAATTCTCAATTCAACTTGATAAGGTTAAAGGATGATTAACCTTTATTTGGGATTCTGGTGGTATCTCATCAATCAAAGACTGTAGGATTACAACACTGTAGATTTAGAGATGAAAGGGAAATTGGAGTCTATTTAATCCAATTTTTACATTCTATAGATGGCCCAAAGAAGTTGAATGATTTGCCTAAGGTCACAGAAGTTGTAAATGATGTATCAAAACCAGTGCTCTTTCCTTTGAAACAAGCTGCCTTCCAAGGATTGATTTCTTCAGTAGCAGGGCATCAGCCATTTTTTTGTTGTCCTATAACAATGAAGTCTTCTAAAGCCTCCCTTTATAGAAGACTCACAGCTTTCCAAGTAACTCCATTTTCCCTCAGCAGCATAAAGCACCATGTTCCCCCTCCCATAAGTTGATTACATGAAATCTCACAACCATGAAGACAATGATTCAGGTCAGGACTCGGCCAAATAACTCTGTACTGTTTTGCTTCAACCAAATGCCATGTCCTGCTCTGGGTACCCCCTGGTGACCATTCTCCCCTCCATACACACATTTTTCATCTTTCTTTTGTGTATTGTCTTTACCACTAGAATATGAGCTACTTGAGGGCAGGGACTGCCTCTTTTTTCTTATTTATATCTATTAGTGCTTAGTCACTTAATACATGATTACTGAAATGAACTGAATAAAGTTAGTTGAGGAGTCATGGTGCTATGTGGACCTTTTTCCCCTTTTTTCAGGGGACAGACCCAAGTATAGCAGAGTCAAGAGTGGTGGAGGATGGAGAAAGAAGCCTGTACACAACCTCCCCTCACCAGATCTGCTAATGGCTGCTTTAAGGTATATGCACATGCTCTTAGCACCCTTGCTTAACCCTACAACTTGAGAGGAGAGTTAGAGCACCCCAGGTTCTGAAATCTTGCCTTCTATAAACAGAAGGGGGAGCTCCTGGGCAATACCAGTCTTGGGGTTACCTCTCTAGTAACTGCAAGTGTGAGAGTTTGTGGATTTGTTTTCTGGAGAAATAAGGTAATTTCCTGGGCAATGACAACTTCTTGAGGAAAATAAGTGCTCATTTGTAATCTCCTGACACCAGAGAAGCAACAAGGTTCCTAAAAACATTGGGGTGGGAGTTCGGTTAGAAAATCCCTGGTCTTACCCGTCAGTTATTTCATGAATTATTCAAACAGTCCAGGTTCTATGGGAAAAGAATGGCCTCTCTACCAGCTCCAAGTTTCCTTCTTTCTAGGAGAGTCCAAGCCCTCTGGATAATGCCACAAAGTAAATGTCTGTACCTTTCACGGGTGAAAGTAAGAGTCACCAGAATGTATTGGGGAGGGAGAGGCCAGCAAGGCAGTCCTAAATGTCTTTCTCCTTTGGGGGAGTCCAAAACACAAGAGTGTTTTACTATGAGTCTGAGGACTATATAGGGCCTTGAAGGAAAAACGAGAATTCCTTCAGTAAAAGAAGACCATTATTGCTTGTTAATGGACTCTAATGAATCATTAATGTATTTTCTGCATTTCTGTGAGGTGAAATAAAAGCTGCTCTGTACCCAGTAGACATTATAACCTTTAGTGCTTGTGTAGGAACTGGAGTCTCTTTTACCTACATCTGTAAAATCTGAGAAATAAACTATATCCAAAGTATATTCAGAAGTTTCTCAGGGCCATCTCTGGGTGGGACAAAGAGGTCAGATTCTCAAGTCATTCCTAAGATTGAATCCAGTTGATGTAAGCCTCAGAGCTTAAGATGCTGAACTGTGGGTTATTCCTGACATATGGACTTGTGCTGCTCTTCCTTGGAGAATCACTCTGGATCTTGAACTCTGTTTAAACAACATATATACCAATTTAGAACTGGAAGGAGCCTCAGAGGTCATCTAGTCCAACCCTCTCTATTTACAGATGAACAAACTGATCCCCAGAGAAGTTAAGTAACTTGCCCAAGGTCACTAAGACAGCAAATGGAAAAATCAGGACTTGAACCCAGTTTCCTCTCAGGTTAAATACAGTTCTCATTCCAGTTTCTCTTGTGTTAACAGTTGTTATGTCTTTTCAATCTTTTTCTACCATTGATTGATTTCCTGATATGGAGAGCAACCTTCAGAGTTCTATTCCTAGATGCCTATTTGTTGAATAAGAAACCATTAGCCTTGCTCCCATGTTCTGGCCCCCAGATTTTTCCTAACCCCATGTACCTGTTGGGATTTCTAGTCCTGTCTTTCTTTCAACAGCCCTGCTTCTGAGAGCAGGTGGCCCCTATAGCCCAGCACATTTAATCATAAAAGGAACCAATGAATTCTGCTTCTAAGTATCACAGGAATAGCCACATGGAGGATTCTCAGGGTTGTCATGGTGACAGTATTTCAAAGCACTCTGTGCCTGGGTGTGGACTCCAATGATAGACAAAGGCTTAGACTTGCAATGTATTCTTTGCTCAAAATATCACTTATTAAACGGCTGCAGCCTTGAACCTTCCATACCAACCCGAAAGACCTACCTTACCCCAAAAGAAGGCTTGCTTCCCACTGCACATCCAAGACAGCATGAATACTTCTGGTGGCATGGATTACAATTAGATCTACAATGGCAAGAGCCTTCTATTGGAAACTATCCCAGAAAGAAATGGAGAGCCTGCCCTTCACACTGTCAAGAATAAGCGTCTGTGAATTTGTAGGATATCTGAGTGTAATAAATGTAGTTAACTCTTTGTCTAGCTTAGCAACTTGTTAGTTATCCTGTATGAGTGGCAGAATGGCAAACTTGGAATCAGCAAGGACCAGGTTAAAGTTCTGTCTGACATTTACTCACTATGAGACCCTGATCAAATCTCCCAACCTTTCTGAACTTCAGTACTCTGATCTGTAAAGTGAGTATACTAGTACCTACTTCTAAAAACTTAGGGGATCAAATGGCATAATGTGCCCCAAATTATAAATATCAGTTATTGTTAATATCAACTGATTGTAGCCTAAATCTAAAACCTCACCACTCATTAGTGCCCCCCCCCTTAATATTTGTGATTCCTGTCTTTCATCCCTTCCATGTCAGTTAGCACTCTCTTCTCTGGCCCATTCTGATCCAAGCATCAGCCCAGTTCCTGAGCTTGATTTGTTTGTACTATGATTCTGACCCCTACCCATACAGGAATTTCTCCACTGTGAGTCCATGTCACCTACCCCAAACCAAGGAGGGCTCAGTCAGCAACAATTTCCATGCTCAAAGACCTGACATTAGTCATATATTATGTAACTTAATCATAAACGTATATAACTCAGAACACTTGAAGAGAGTCAGAGAATACTTGACATTGTGTACTACATCTAGTAGGTGCTCAACAAATGTTTGATGATTCAATTCCTTTTATCAGACAATTAATAAGTACCTACAATCACCAAGTACTGATGGGGTGCTTGGGATCTATGTTTGTAACATCAGTTTGTAAAACCAGTCTGTAAAATCACAATTTCCAGCTCCCCAGCCTCAGAGCATTAACTCTGCCCCTTCACCCTGCCAGCACTCTGTCCAGCAACAACTCATGAACTGTTTGTCTCTGCTTGGAACAATAACAAGCTACCTATGAATCCTTCACTAAACCATCTATAAACATTTTAGCTTAGGCAAATGTTATCTCCCCTAGTAGAGTGGCCAGCTGCACCCATGAATCCTTCAATGCCCTATCCTATAGGTTAACTCCTTAGCTAATTATACCCATACTGTGTCTCTGTTAGCCTTGGTTCCCATCATCCATCTTGTCAAACATGACATTGATGGGTGGCAGACTGGGCACTTCTCTGTCAGCCCTGACTGCTGGCTGACTTAGTGACATTTCAGGCCTAAAACCACACGTCCAGGTAGCGCCCTCTTTGGGCTATTTCCTAGTGAATTATGGGCAATACACCTGCAGCAGTTGATAATAAAAGTACATGTTCCTTTAAGCACTGACCACTCCTTAACTCCTCCCTAATCCCACCCTTACTCACCTAGTTAGCATAATTGACACCTGATTTACTGTCTTGACTCCTTAAAACTATACCTGTGTCTTCTGTAAGTTTGCAGGCTCCCTAAGAACTCCTGCCCTGCAAAGCGTAACAATAAATAAGCTTTTACAATCTCAACTCCAAGTTTGCTTGAGCCTACAGAATTCCTTCCAGACTCGGGGTCTCTGGTCATTGATCTTGATCAGAGCCCCTCTGGAACCTATTGCCCTTCCCCCCATCAGTACCTTTATCCCTTACTACTTGTGAAAATTACCTAATCTCTCTGGGTCTCCATTTTTTTCATCTACAAAATAAGGGACACCTACCCAGCTAAACTGAGTATCTTGTTTCAGGGGAAAATATGGTCATTCAGTGGAATAGAGGACTTTCAAGCATTCTTGAGGAAAAAACCAGAGTTGAATAGAAAATTTAACATTCAGACACAAGAAGCAAGAGATGCTTGAGAAGGTAATCAGGGAAAAGAAATCAAAAGGAACTTATCAAAGTTGAACTATTTACATTCCTACATGGAAAAACAATAACTGTGTCTGATGAAACCTTTCTCATTATGAAAATAATTGAAGAAGGGTATATGGGCATATGATTACACATATGAATTTGTGTATATATGTTTACAGGTATACATGGATAGAGAGCACAGGTTGAATTTGGTGGGAAGGGATGATACTTAAGGGGTGAAGTTAAGAGGTGAGAGAGGAAAGTGGCAAGAGGAGATGGGGAGAGACAGGGGAGGGAGGTAAACTATCTCATGTAGAAGAGGCAAGGGGAAGTAGTTACAGGGGAGGGGAAGAACAGGAAGGCAAAAAGGCAAAACCATATTCTCATTGAATTTGGCTCAAGGAGAGAATCACATACATACTAAATGGGATATCTCACCCTGCAGGAGAGTAGGGTGAAGGGGGATGAGAGGGGGGACGATGGAGGGGAGGGCATTCTAGGGGGAGGGGAGGTTGGAAGTACCCACTTTCGAAAAGGGACAGGATCAAAGTAGGGAATGAACCAGGTAGGGGGGTGGGATGGGTGGGAGGGAAATATAAGCAGTCTTTTACAATATATCTACTATGGTAATGTTTTGCATAGCTATACATGTACAACACATACTGAATTGCTTATCTTCCCAGAGGGAGTGGGTGACAAGGGAGGAAGGGATGGATCTGAAATTCGAAGTTTTAAAATTAAATGTTTCAAATGTAAAAAAATAAAATAAAATAAAATTTGCAAAAAAAAATAAAAATAAGGGAGCTGTACTAGATGTCTCCCAAGTTCTTTTCCAGATATAAAGCAATGATCTTATCAATCATTCTTGTTATTATTCAGCTGTGTCTGACTCTTTGCTACCCCAGGCAAACTGTGTTAAGTGATTTGCCCAGGGTCACACAGCTAGTAAGTGTCTGAGTCCAGATTTGAACTTAGGAAGGTGAATCCTCCTGACTCCAGGCCTGGCACTGTGCCACCTAGGCTATGTAACAAAGACAATAACACAATAGTCAAGTTGACATTCTCCTACATGCAGATAATGCTAAGAAGGGTGACGATGACATCTACTATTTACTCATTGAACAAAGTTAATTCAACTGAGCCAATTAAGTTTCCAATCCATTACCATGGCTTAATTTGCAATATGCTCTAAGCAACTGAGCTAAACCACATCAGTGTCCCACAAAAGGTTTGTCAAAAAAAAAAAAGTCATTGCAGTCCTTTTAATCTGTTTAGGCAACAGCATTATTCAGCAACATCACAAGTAAACTCCATTAATTGGGTTTTCTGTTGCCATATTTCAGTGGGAAAAAAATTACTTGTATCTGAGGAAATAGGACATGATTCCTGACCTAAAAACCTGGCCTAGGTCTAGGAATTCTGGCTTCTCAAATTTTGTATTACAGATGGAATATCTTAGAAATACATTTTTTCTTTTAATAGTTTCCATTTATTTAACAAGTTAATTGGAATAGAAAATATCCACATTAAAGAAATAGTGTTACTCATGCTTATTCTGTAGGAATTCTATTGCATGTGAGCCTTTTGTCATTAACTAAGTCAGAGTCACAAAGTCTTTTGGGTCTAGTTATAAGGGATTATTCTATAAATCCTCCCTGTGATTGTCCTTTAGCATTGCTTCCCACAGATGAATGTTCATCAAGTGCCTCTCTATTTAACACGTATAAAGCACAGAAACGCTTAAGCAAAATGTTTTACATGCATTATTAATAAATAATAAATGATGAGCAGATGTTTTCTATTAAAATTATCATAAACCTTGCTAAATCATATTGAATAGCCACATGTAAATAGCTGTGCAAACTCCCCATTTAGTCAACAAGTGAAATCAATAAGCTTTTGTAATCACCTCCTACATGCCAGGCTAAGCTCTGGGGATATAAAGAAAAGGCAAAAAACAATCCTTGCTCTCAAAGAGCTCACCATCTAATGGGAAAGACAACATAAAAACAACTAGGTACAAATGAGATAAAGATAAAATAAGCTGGAGAGGATTCTGGGAAGATGGTGGAGTAGGTTAGAAAATTCTAAGCTCTCAAGATCTTCTCCCACAAAAGAGGTTTGGTTTGGGTTTCAGGCTAAAGGGAAGAACTGAAGATCTGGGGCAAGAGGCATCATTTCCCATACCCCAGGGCTAGAGGTGATTACAAATAATTAGGCAAAAAATGCACAAGCAAAGGAGAAAGAATCCAACTGTAGTAAACTATTATGAGGATAGACATGACCACAGTTCATCTTCAGATGAAGTAAAGGAACCCCCAAAGAGTAATGTCAAATGGTCACCTGCCCAAAAAAGAATTCATGGAAGACCTTAAAAAAGACTACAAAAATCAAATGACAGAGATGGAGGAAAAGTTAAAAAAGAAAGTAGGAATAATCCAATAAAACCAAGAAGGGTCTGAAAGGAAAGTTAACCAATTAGAAAAGGAGATCCAGAATATTTTAAGGAAGAAAATGACACTTTGAAAATTAGAATTGGGCAAAGCAAAGCCAGTGAAATTATAAGTGATCAAGAAATGATTAAACAAAATAAGAATAATGAAAAAAATAGAAGAGAAAGTGAAACATCTTATAAGAAAAGCAACAGATTTGGAGAACAGATCAAGAAGAGAAAATATAAAAATAATTGTACTAACTGAAAGTTTATGATAAAAAAAATCTTGATACAGTAATACAAGAAACAATCAAAGAAAATTGTCCCAAAGCACAAGAATGAGGGAGGAAAGTAGAAAAAGAAAAAATCCGTTGATCCTCACTTACAAGAGATCCTATCAGGAAAACTCATAGGATAACATAGTCAAATTCTGAAACCTGCAGGTCAAGGAAAAAAATATTAAAAGCGTCAAGATTAAAACAATTTAAATATGATGGTGCCACAATCACAATTACACAAGACCTAGCAGAATAAACATTAAAGGACCACAGGTATTGGAACACAACCTATCAAAGAGCAAAAGAACTGGAGCTCTGGCCAAAAATATCATACCCTGCAAAGTTAAATATTATCCTGAATCAAAAAAAAAAATGGACATTTGATAAACTCAGACTTTCAAGACTTCGTTTGAAAAAATCCTGAACTTAATAGAAGATTCAATATATAAGAACCAAGAGGTTCTTGGTTCATAAGGCACATAACAAGGGCACATAACAAAGACTGATTATAAGGGATCCATAAGGACAGGCTGTTTACTTTTTACATATGTAAAATGTAAAATGGATGTCTAAGGTTCTTATCAAGAATGGGATAGCTTATAAGAAAGATTGGGGTAAACCTAAGAATGATATAAATTTTAAAAGTAAAATCATTTAGGAACAGAGTATTTATTTGAGGTACAAAAGGAAGAACTGATACAGAAGACTTAGATGGGGAAGAGGACTGGTAGTTCTGGTAACCTACTTTCATAGGGAATGGGTTTAAGAGGGAACAATACATATATATCTAGAAGAGTATAAAAGTCTTCTAAATTCAGAAGAAATAAAACAGTAGGGGCATAGGGAAGGGGGAGAGGACAAGGGAGAGATCTTTACAGGGGAGGGTGTGGGAATAGGTAAAATAGGGGTATAGAAGGGTGCTTAGATTTATGGGAACGGGAGGATTAAGGAGTGATCCTTGGAGAGCAGGTAGGCAAGTTATAGGAGGGCAAGAAAATAGGTAGAAGTATAGTAGAGGAGGCAGGAAGGATAGGAAACAAGAAATAGAATCATACATGAAAAACAAAGATCAGGAGTAGAATAGGTTTGGGAAAGTATATGTCTATATATGTATGTGTGTGTGTATATGTGTATGTATGTATCTATAGCTATAGAGAAACATGTCTAAACTTTATTGTAACCTTCTGGGGGGACTTAGGTGGGGAGGGGAAAAAAGAACAAAGTAAAAAAGTACACAGTAGAGAACAAAAGAAAACTCAAAAGGAAGCAAAGAAAAGACAATTCTCAACACAAGTATTATTTATCATGTAGACTCTCTTGAAATGAAAATCTATTGTTACCTATTTTGAATCCTCTCTTATGTTCTACAATGTACCCAACATGTTTTTTTTCTTTCTAACTTTGTATTTAAACTCCAATATCTAAGTTTATCACGTTTTTGTTTCTTTTCTCTATTCTGTATTTGTCTTCTAGCATTTGAGTCTAAAATAAAATTTTGAAAAAGCAAAAAAAAAAAAAAAAGATAACATAAACTGGAGATGATCAACAGAGGGAAGGAACTATGATCAAGGAAGATCAGGAAAAAAATGCAAAAGTTAAGATTTTAGCTGGGACTGGAAGGAATCTAGATAAACCAGGAAGAAGAGATGAAAGAGAATGAGCATTCCAGGTCTGTGGGACAATCAGTAAAAATACACAAATTATTATAACCAACTGTTTAAAACCTTTATGTCCCGATGCATTTAGATACTAAAGTATTCTCATTTTAGTGATTACAGGTAGGTATGCTAGACTGAAATAACAATTACAATTTATTTTTTGGAATTAAGATTTACCTGTAGGGTCAATGAACTTTAAGCTGTAAGAAGACCAGATTACCTCTAATTTTATTTCCATCTCCTAATCCTATCATCATTCTGACCTCATGTTGCAGTGGGGCTTTGCCCACCCAAAAACTTTTGGAGTTTCATGATGTGTTGTGGTGGAACCATCTCAAAGAATTCAGAGTTAGACTACTTCTAATCCAAATATAGGCATTTATTAAGATTGACGCTTCTCGTGAAGCAAGCTAAATTACAAGAGGAACCAACAACTTCAGAGAAAGCAAGATGGCTTCTTATAGGGAAGAGAAACTGATTGCACAATCAAAATTTAAATAGAATATAGAAATATGATTAATATTTAAAAGGCAGGAGGAATTTGTTAAGGGATTAGGTAATGGGGGAATGGTTCCATCGATGGTTGCATGGTTAAATATTCTGGTCATGCTGCCCTCTAATTGGCTAGCTATTGTGGTCCTGTCTGGTCAAGTTAGATAGTTGGGTATTGTGGTGTCGTCTTGGGCTAGATGGATGATGTGATTGTGATTGAATACAAGAACACACCTGTTTCTGTGGGAATGGGTCTGGGGGCAGTAACTAGGTAGAGGCAGTAGTTGGGTTCCCATCACATGGACACACCTGCTCTTTCTGTGGGAACTAAGAGTTCAGGGACACACCTGTTGTTCCAGTGAGCAGTGAGGCATATATGAAGAAGTGAGGACATTGGCCTGGAGTGGGGGAGGGTTTAGGTAGGTACAGTGGGGACTACAATGAAGTTAGAATATTGAGGCTGGGTGCAGCTTTATTAGGGTTCTATCAGAATTAGAAGAGAACTCAGAAGTCATGTAGACCAACCCATCCATGAGTAAGAACCCGCTCTTCAACATGCCAAGCAAGCAGTCATTCAGCCTTTGCATGAAGACCTCCTATGAAAGGGCTACTTCCCAAGGAAATCTTTCCACTTGTGGATAAGTCTAACTGGTAAGACATTTACTCTTACATCAAGTCTAAATCTCTTTCTTTATAACTTCTAGCCATTGTCCCTAGTCCTGCCTTCTGGGACTAAGTAGAACATCTGATGTCTCTTTCACATGGCAACCCTCCATATACTCAGACAGCTATATTGTTCCCCCTGAGTCTTCTCCAGGTAATTAGGTGGTTTTCCTAGAGGCTGCTTAGGTGGTACAATGGATTGAGTGCTGGACCTTGAGTCAAGAACACTTGAGTTCAAATTCAGATGTTTACTAGCTGTGTGACTTTGGACATGTCACTTAACCTCTGTTTGCCTCACTTTCCTCATCTGTAAAATGAGGTTAACAATAGCATTTACTCCTCAGACTGTCTGTAAGGATCAAATTAAATAATATTTGTAAATCATTTAGCACAGTGCCCAGCACATGGTAGGTACTACATAAATGCTAGTTTTTATCATTACCATTGTCATCGTTGTTCCAGACTAAAGATCTCTAGTTCCTTTGACCAACTAGCATGTCCTTGAGGTTCTTTGCCATCCTGGTAAACTATCTCTGGATGTTCTCCCAAGGCATGGCACCTATACCTGAACACACTATTTCTAATGTAATTTGACCAAAGCAAAGTACAATCCATTCCACTCATTTTTTAGGTGAAGAAACCAAAGGTCAGAAAGGTAAAGTAATTTACTGAGATCCACATAGAACACTGCATCTCATGCATTTCTAGAATTATCTATCTTTTCCGAACAGATGGGTTGACATATATGCATCTTGTAGAATAGTGTGCCTAGGTATCTACACGTTCACATAAGTCATTGATTTGTACGAAAGTTTATACTCACAACCCTTGGACAATGGCAATTGGCCTTGGGTCTTCATTAATTTTTCTTTCAAGAAGTCTTGTGAAAATATAGTATAATTATCCCCATGTTAGAAGAAACCTGTGTGTGTGTGTGTGTGTGTGTGTGTGTGTGTGTGTGTGTGTGTGTGTGTGTGTGAAGAGAAAAGATCATGGACAAATTTGCGTGCAAGGAATAAGCAAGTTAACATTTGTGAAAAGAATTATATTTGTATAGCATTATACATTTAGTCAATCAACAAGTTATTCTGTCTATGCAATAACCAAGCTAACTGATGATGGTTTTGACTTTATGTAAAGAAATCCCAGTCCTTTAGTTTCTAGTTTTCCAGAGAACACCAATTCACCGCCTACTTGGCAAGCAAAGCTACAATTTTGTGTTTGTTATGGAAGAGTGGGAGAGTGGATATAGTTCAGAAACATGTCTTTGAAGAATATCCCTTCAGTAATTAACAATGCTTTTGTTAACATTCCTTGCAAGTCACTGAAATACTTTCTATGTTGCTGGACACAAGAGACTTTCTCCAAATAGAATTTTTTCTCTTAATTAAAATATGCACAATCACTGAGGTGAAGGACCTTTCATATACAGTAATTACTAATTGATATTTTAAATATAAAAAATGAAGGCAAGGGCAAAAACCAAGTCACCATTGCAAAAACAGTCACAATCTGCATTCAATTAAGGAAGCTCTTCAGCGTACATGTTAAACAATATAGCTATGTCTCTGCACAGAGACAAACAACTGGCTGAAAGAAGACCAAAGGGTACAATGGGAATCTAATTGACCTCAGACTCAGAAAATCTAAGTGTAAATTCTGGTCTAAGCCTGACACTTTCTAGCTATGTTACTTTGGACAAATAATTTTGCCTCACTTTCCTTACATAGAAAAGAAGGCAATAAACTTACAGTTAGACAGCCAAAAAGCATTTTTTGGGGTGGCTAGGTAGCACTGGCCCTAGTGTCAGGAGGACCTGAGTTCAAATTTGACATCAGACACTTAACACAAAAATTAGCCATGTGACCTTGGGCAAATCGCTTAACCCCAATTGCCCTACCCTCCCCCCTCCAAAAAGCAAAAAAAAAAAAAAAGCATTCATTATATGTTATTTTATATATAAATATATATTTATTCTATTATTATTACACTTACTATATGTGAGGCATTTTGCTAAGTACTAAGGATAAAGAAATAAAATTCCCTGACCTCCAAAAGTTTACATCCTAAAGGGGGAGACACCATATAGAAATATAAGTAATACATAATATGGATAATAGCAATAAAAGGTAGGTTAGGGCAGACGTTTGTAGGTGGGGGGTTCAGGAAAGGCTTCTTAAAGAACGTGGCACCTAAGCTTAGCCAGTGCAAAGTCATGGACATAGGAGATGAACCATGATATATGGACCAGCAAAGTAGACCAGTATCACTGGATGGCAGAATGTGTAGCAGGTAATGACATGTAAGACTGGAAAGGTAGGAAGAGACCAGATAATGCAGAGATTTAAATCTTGATCACAAGAGTTAGATTTGCTCCTAGAGGTTAATAGAAAATAGAATTTAATAAACTAGAGTTAACTAAATAGGGGAGGAGTGACATGATCAAAATTGTACTTTAGGAAATCCCATCAGCAAGTAACTGCTTAGAGGATGACTTTGACAGGGGAGTAGCTCTGGAAAGGGAGGCCAAATAGGAACTTATTACAATGGCCCAGGTGAGAGGTAATGAGGGCCTGAAATTCACCCCAATTCAAATAAAAGAAAAATGAGAAAGACAACTTCATCTGTAAATCCCCTCAAATGTTTTCTGAAATAGTAAGTTCTCAGTGTTTTCTTCATTCTTACTTCTTTAGGAGTGTTTTCAGCTGAGAAAAAGAAGCCAAGTCTTTAAAGGTCATACTTTATGGTTCATTAATTTCCATTCCACCTTGAAACACTTCCTCAAGGTACTTAATGGGAGGTGTAGAGACCCAAAAGCATTATGCAGTTAGTTTTTTTGTAGCACCCAAGGCATTCATATAAATGAATATAAACATGATCATAGCCTCAGAGGATCCGCCACGTTCTCTATCACCCACGGCTCAAAATTTGGCCAAAACAGCCAAACTAAAAGATCATTACTCGAGGTCCCTTGGGATCTTTAATCTTTATCCACAACAGGCAAAGCTTAAATCGAGTCTGAACCTTTCAAAGCCAAGACTGAAATGTGTATACAGTCAGTTCTGTGTGAATGTAAATTACTTCCAGGAGAAGACAGGAAGGAGGAAAAGAAGGGAATAAGCATTTACATAGCACCTACTATGTGTCTGATAATGTGTTAAGGGCTTTACAAATATCTCATTTCACCCTCAGAACAAGCAAGGCAAGTGCTGTTATTATCCCCATTTTATAGTTGAGGAAACTAAGGTAAACAGAGGTGAAATGGTTTGCTCAAGATCACATAGCAAACTCAGATCTTTTTGACTGTAGGTCTAAAGCTCTATCCACTGTATCACCTAGCTGCCACCAGCATAAGAAAAACACACAAATTCGTGAACTGTTTTGTAATTTTATTTTCAATTGTATTTTATATTTATTTACCTTTCAGAGCCCATACTTTTGATTTCACTTGTTTAGGGGATGCATAGTGAGGAATATAGATCCATAGCTGCTATTAAACTTATACTGTCCGGGTTACGAGGGTTGGGGCCACTCAATGACTTGCTCATAATCATACATTCCATATGTGGCAGAGACACAGGTATTGCTGAATAGGAAGACATTTCTCTCTCTACTACACTTAACTCCCCCTTTTAATTTAGTTATCCGTATTAATATGGTATCACCTCAGAAGAATGTAACCTCCTGGAGGAAACAAAAAGTTTCATACTACATCTACATTCCCAGCACCCATTAGAGTACCTAACAAGAAGCATGTGTTTCAAAATATTTGTCGATCTGGGGTGGTGGGTAGGGGAAAAATGGGGGAAAAAATGTAACTCAAAATCTGGTGGAAATGAATGATGTAAACCAGAAGTTAATAAAGCATTTGTAAAAAAAAAAAAATATATATATATATATTATATGTGTGTGTGTGTGTGTGTATTTGTCGGGCTGAATTTATGCATTGAATTAAATTTAAAAGATATTCATTGAGAACCTACTACACGTAATTCACTTTGCTT